>CM067366.1:12092938-12115438 GCA_034401795.1 Chaetoderma sp. LZ-2023a | reverse complement strand
ACCCCAAACTACCCCTACTTCAACTACATCCGCGCCTGTTAGCAGAATAAGCATCCCAGGCTTTATTCTTCCTTAAATCACTTTGATATATGTTACAGTGCCATGAAATTTCTTTGGAGTATAATAATATTACCATAATTTATTATGAAAAACTGTAGTAAAGATGATAATTTTGATGATATTTAATAATAACCATTACTGATGGAAAGACGCTAGATATTCTGCCGTGGCATTGTGCTGAGTTTACAGCGGTTCACAGAAATCTCAGTTGCCAATTCTATATGTATAATTAGCATGTAATATTTAATTAATACATTTATAGAGGTGGAAACTAGATGCTTGCGATATATACCTGCATAAAACATATTTTTTTTTTTTGCTAGCTCAAAATGTGCCACGGCAGTGCCGTTCTGCCGTGGCGCGCGTGCCGGCCCTGATATTTACGTGATTTAAAGCGGAAAATAATCCCATTAGGATCGTTCGCCCCAGTTCCAAGTGCTATGGTACAATTGCAATACGCTTATTTTAAAGTCAAGTTGATTTCGACGATTACGTGACATTGTACACACATACGCCAGCTCCATAGCCGTATTCTATGCATTGGGAATATGAACATGTAGCATATAGGTCTCATGTTCATGTTTTGCTTGGAGGATAGCATACACGAATCGTACAGCTTCATTCGTTGCTAAGTCAGTCAGCCACACATTCGTTTGGTCGGTCGGTAAGTGGGTTGGTCAGTCGGTGGGTGGGTTGTTTAGTCTGTCAGCCGGTCAGTCAGTCCGTTACTCATGCAGTCATCTGACATGTCACTCGTGCAGTCCGCCAATCTATCACTCATGCAATCACCTGACCTGTCACTCAAGCAATCCGGCAGTCTGTCACTCATGCAGTCATCTAGCTAATATGATATTCAAATTGGTAACGTAGCTAATATGATATTCAAATTGGTAACGTAGCTAATACGATCATCAAATTGGTAACGCAGCTAATATGATATTCAAATTGGTAACATAGCTAATATGATATTTAAATTGGTAGCGTAGCTAATATGATCATCAAATTGGTAACATAGCCAATATGATATTCAAATTGGTAACGTAGCTGATATGACATTCAAATTGGTAATACAACTAATATGATATTCAAATTGGTAACATAGCTAATATGATATTCAAATTGGTAACGTACCTAATATGATATTCAAATTGGTAACGTAGCTAATATGATATTCAAATTGGTAACGTAGCTAATATGATATTCAAATTGGTAACGTAGCTAATATGACATTCAACTTGGTAATACAGCTACTATGATATTCAAATTGGTAACGTAGCTGATATGACATTCAAATTGGTAATACAACTAATATGATATTCAATGTGGTAACATAGCTAATATGATATTCAAATTGGTGATATAGCTAATATGATAGTCAAATTGGTAACATAGCTAATATGATATTCAAATTGGTAACATAGCTAATATGATATTCAAATTAGTAACGTAGCTAATATGATCAGCAAATTGGTAACATGGCTAATAAAATATTCAAATTGGAAACATGACTAATATGACATTAAAATTGGTAACATAGCTAATATGATCATCAAATTAGTAACATAGCTAATATGATATTCAAATTGGTAACGTAGCTAATATGATATTCAAATTGGTAACGTAGCTAATATGATATTCATATTGGTAACATAGCTAATATGATATTCAAATTGATAACGTAGCTAATATGACATTCAAATTGGTAATACAGCTAATATGATATTCAAATTGGTAACATTGTTAATATGATATTCAAATTGGTAACATAGCTAATATGATCATCAAATTGGTAACGTAGCTAATATGATGTTCAAATTGGTAATATAGCTAATATGATCATCAAATTGGTAACGTAGCTAATATGATATTCAAATTGGTAACATGGCTAATATGACATTCAAATTGGTAACATAGCTAATATGATCATCAAACTGGTAACGTAGCTAATATGACATTCAAATTGGTAACATAGCTAATATTATGATCAAATTGGTAACGTAGCTAATATGATATTCAAATTGGTAACATAGGTAATATGATATTCAAATTGGTAACATGGCTAATATGACATTCAAATTGGTAACATAGCTAATGTGATCATCAAACTGGTAACGTAGCTAATATGACATTCAAATTGGTAACATAGCTAATATGATGATCAAATTGGTAATGTAGCTAATATGATATTCAAATTGGTAACGTAGCTAATATGATATTCAAATTGGTAACGTAGCTAATACGATCATCAAATTTGTAACGTAGCTAATATGATATTCAAATTGGTAACGTAGCTAATATGATCATCAAATTGGTAACGTAGCTAATATGATATTTAAATTGGTAACGTAGCTAATATGACATTCAAATTGCTAATATAGCTAATATGATATTCAAATTGGTAATATAGCTAATATGATATTCAAATTGGTAACGTAGCTAATATGATATTCAAATTGGTACCGTAGCTAATATGACATTCAAATTGGTAACATAGCTAATATGATGATCAAATTGGTAATGTAGCTAATATGATATTCAAATTGGTAACGTAGCTAATATGATATTCAAATTGGTAACGTAGCTAATACGATCATCAAATTTGTAACGTACCTAATATGATATTCAAATTGGTAACGTAGCTAATATGATATTCAAATTGGTAACGTAGCTAATATGATATTCAAATTGGTAACGTAGCTAATATGACATTCAACTTGGTAATACAGCTACTATGATATTCAAATTGGTAACGTAGCTGATATGACATTCAAATTGGTAATACAACTAATATGATATTCAAATTGGTAACATAGCTAATATGATATTCAAATTGGTGATATAGCTAATATGATAGTCAAATTGGTAACATAGCTAATATGATATTCAAATTGGTAACATAGCTAATATGATATTCAAATTAGTAACGTAGCTAATATAATCAGCAAATTGGTAACATGGCTAATAAAATATTCAAATTGGAAACATGGCTAATATGACATTAAAATTGGTAACATAGCTAATATGATCATCAAATTAGTAACATAGCTAATATGATATTCAAATTGGTAACGTAGCTAATATGATATTCAAATTGGTAACGTAGCTCATATGATATTCATATTGGTAACATAGCTAATATGATATTCAAATTGATAACGTAGCTAACATGACATTCAAATTGGTAATACAGCTAATATGATATTCAAATTGGTAACATTGTTAAAATGATATTCAAATTGGTAACATAGCTAATATGATATTCAAATTGGTAATATAGCTAATATGATCATCAAATTGGTAACGTAGCTAACATGATATTCAAATTGGTAACATGGCTAATATGACATTCAAATTGGTAACATAGCTAATATGATCATCAAACTGGTAACGTAGCTAATATGACATTCAAATTGGTAACATAGCTAATATGATGATCAAATTGGTAACGTAGCTAATATGATATTCAAATTGGTAACATAGGTAATATGATATTCAAATTGGTAACATGGCTAATATGACATTCAAATTGGTAACATCGCTAATGTGATCATCAAACTGGTAACGTAGCTAATATGACATTCAAATTGGTAACATAGCTAATATGATGATCAAATTGGTAACGTAGCTAATATGATATTCAAATTGGTAACATAGGTAATATGATATTCAAATTGGTAACATGGCTAATATGACATTCAAATTGGTAACATAGCTACTATGATGATCAAATTGGTAATGTAGCTAATATGATATTCAAATTGGTAACGTAGCTAATATGATGTTCAAATTGGTAACGTAGCTAATACGATCATCAAATTTGTAACGTAGCTAATATGATATTCAAATTGGTAACGTAGCTAATATGATCATCAAATTGGTAACGTAGCTAATATGATATTTAAATTGGTAACGTAGCTAATATGACATTCAAATTGCTAATACAGCTAATATGATATTCAAATTGGTAATATAGCTAATATGATATTCAAATTGGTAACGTAGCTAATATGATATTCAAATTGGTAACGTAGCTAATATGACATTCAAATTGGTAACATAGCTAATATGATGATCAAATTGGTAATGTAGCTAATATGATATTCAAATTGGTAACGTAGCTAATATGATATTCAAATTGGTAACGTAGCTAATACGATCATCAAATTTGTAACGTAGCTAATATGATATTCAAATTGGTAACGTAGCTAATATGATCATCAAATTGGTAACGTAGCTAATATGATATTTAAATTGGTAACGTAGCTAATATGACATTCAAATTGCTAATACAGCTAATATGATATTCAAATTGGTAATATAGCTAATATGATATTCAAATTGGTAACATAGCTAATATGATATTCAAATTGGTAACGTTGCTAATATGATATTCAAATTGGTAACATAGCTACTATGATATTCAAATTGGTAACGTAGCTAATATGCTATTCAAATTGGTAACGTAGCTAATATGATCATCAAATTGGTAATACAGCTAATATGATATTCAAATTGGTAACGTAGCTAATATGACATTCAAATTGGTAATACAGCTAATATGATATTCAAATTGGTAACATAGCTAATATGATATTCAAATTGATAACATAGCTAATATGATATTCAAATTGGTAACGTAGCTAATACGATCATCAATTTGGTAACGTAGCTAATATGATCATCAAATTAGTAACATAGCTAATATGACATACAAATTGGTAATATAGCTAATATGATATTCAAATTGGTAACATAGCTAATATGATATTCAAATTAGTAACGTAGCTAATATAATCAGCAAATTGGTAACATGGCTAATAAAATATTCAAATTGGAAACATGGCTAATATGACATTAAAATTGGTAACATAGCTAATATGATCATCAAATTAGTAACATAGCTAATATGATATTCAAATTGGTAACGTAGCTAATATGATATTCAAATTGGTAACGTAGCTAATATGATATTCATATTGGTAACATAGCTAATATGATATTCAAATTGATAACGTAGCTAACATGACATTCAAATTGGTAATACAGCTAATATGATATTCAAATTGGTAACATTGTTAAAATGATATTCAAATTGGTAACATAGCTAATATGATATACAAATTGGTAATATAGCTAATATGATCATCAAATTGGTAATATAGCTAATATGATATTCAAATTGGTAACATGGCTAATATGACATTCAAATTGGTAACATAGCTAATATGATCATCAAACTGGTAACGTAGCTAATATGACATTCAAATTGGTAACATAGCTAATATGATGATCAAATTGGTAACGTAGCTAATATGATATTCAAATTGGTAACGTAGCTAATATGATCATCAAATTGGTAACGTAGCTAATATGATATTTAAATTGGTAACGTAGCTAATATGACATTCAAATTGCTAATACAGCTAATATGATATTCAAATTGGTAATATAGCTAATATGATATTCAAATTGGTAACATAGCTAATATGATATTCAAATTGGTAACGTTGCTAATATGATATTCAAATTGGTAACATAGCTACTATGATATTCAAATTGGTAACGTAGCTAATATGCTATTCAAATTGGTAACGTAGCTAATATGATCATCAAATTGGTAATACAGCTAATATGATATTCAAATTGGTAACGTAGCTAATATGACATTCAAATTGGTAATACAGCTAATATGATATTCAAATTGGTAACATAGCTAATATGATATTCAAATTGATAACATAGCTAATATGATATTCAAATTGGTAACGTAGCTAATACGATCATCAATTTGGTAACGTAGCTAATATGATCATCAAATTAGTAACATAGCTAATATGACATACAAATTGGTAATATAGCTAATATGATATTCAAATTGGTAACATAGCTAATATGATATTCAAATTAGTAACGTAGCTAATATAATCAGCAAATTGGTAACATGGCTAATAAAATATTCAACTTGGAAACATGGCTAATATGACATTAAAATTGGTAACATAGCTAATATGATCATCAAATTAGTAACATAGCTAATATGATATTCAAATTGGTAACGTAGCTAATATGATATTCAAATTGGTAACGTAGCTAATATGATATTCATATTGGTAACATAGCTAATATGATATTCAAATTGATAACGTAGCTAACATGACATTCAAATTGGTAATACAGCTAATATGATATTCAAATTGGTAACATTGTTAAAATGATATTCAAATTGGTAACATAGCTAATATGATATACAAATTGGTAATATAGCTAATATGATCATCAAATTGGTAACATAGTTATATGATATTCAAATTGGTAACATGGCTAATATGACATTCAAATTGGTAACATAGCTAATATGATCATCAAACTGGTAACGTAGCTAATATGACATTCAAATTGGTAACATAGCTAATATGATGATCAAATTGGTAACGTAGCTAATATGATATTCAAATTGGTAACATAGGTAATATGATATTCAAATTGGTAACATGGCTAATATGACATTCAAATTGGTAACATAGCTAATGTGATCATCAAACTGGTAACGTAGCTAATATGACATTCAAATTGGTAACATAGCTAATATGATGATCAAATTGGTAACGTAGCTAATATGATATTCAAATTGGTAACATAGGTAATATGATATTCAAATTGGTAACATGGCTAATATGACATTCAAATTGGTAACATAGCTAATATGATGCTCAAATTGGTAATGTAGCTAATATGATATTCAAATTGGTAACGTAGCTAATATGATATTCAAATTGGTAACGTAGCTAATACGATCATCAAATTTGTAACGTAGCTAATATGATATTCAAATTGGTAACGTAGCTAATATGATCATCAAATTGGTAACGTAGCTAATATGATATTTAAATTGGTAACGTAGCTAATATGACATTCAAATTGCTAATACAGCTAATATGATATTCAAATTGGTAATATAGCTAATATGATATTCAAATTGGTAATGTAGCTAATATGATATTCAAATTGGTAACGTAGCTAATATGACATTCAAATTGGTAACATAGCTAATATGATGATCAAATTGGTAATGTAGCTAATATGATATTCAAATTGGTAACGTAGCTAATATGATATTCAAATTGGTAACGTAGCTAATACGATCATCAAATTTGTAACGTAGCTAATATGATATTCAAATTGGTAACGTAGCTAATATGATCATCAAATTGGTAACGTAGCAAATATGATATTTAAATTGGTAACGTAGCTAATATGACATTCAAATTGCTAATACAGCTAATATGATATTCAAATTGGTAATATAGCTAATATGATATTCAAATTGGTAACATAGCTAATATGATATTCAAATTGGTAACGTTGCTAATATGATATTCAAATTGGTAACATAGCTACTATGATATTCAAATTGGTAACGTAGCTAATATGCTATTCAAATTGGTACCGTAGCTAATATGATCATCAAATTGGTAATACAGCTAATATGATATTCAAATTGGTAACGTAGCTAATATGACATTCAAATTGGTAATACAGCTAATATGATATTCAAATTGGTAACATAGCTAATATGATATTCAAATTGATAACATAGCTAATATGATATTCAAATTGGTAACGTAGCTAATACGATCATCAATTTGGTAACGTAGCTAATATGATCATCAAATTAGTAACATAGCTAATATGACATACAAATTGGTAATATAGCTAATATGATATTCAAATTGGTAACATAGCTAATATGATATTCAAATTGGTTACGTAGCTAATATGATATTCAAATTGGGATTGTAGGTAATAGGACAGTAAACTTGGTAACGTAGCTAATATGATCAAATTGGTAACGTGGCTAATTTGAATATTCAAATTGAGAACGTAGCTAATATGATATTCAAATTGGTAATGTAGCTAATATGATATTCAAATTGGTAACGTGGCTAATATGATCATCAAATTGGTAACGTAGCTAATATGCTCGTCAACATCATCAGCAACAGCGCCCTGTCAACTTAGTTTCAAAATATTCAACAACATGTTTATTAAATAGCAAAGGATTACAAAGACAATTCATACAACGTGTTGGACTATTTAAGATTTGATGACGGTCTATATGGAATCCTTCGTGACGGAATGATTGTGACATCATCATACACGCGCTTGCCCTGTAGGTGGGGCTTAGAATACACCTTCCGTATCCTCTGCGTGTCGTAAGAGGCGACTAAAGGAGGTAAGGGCGAGGTAACCCTGACAGAAACCTCGAGTGCTGAAGACGGAGGTTCCAGGCCGCACGGCGCACTCTAATAAACCATGGATCCACGCACTTAACGCTTATGATCATGTCGATAGTCACTTACAGGACTGGCGGTATGATCAGCGAACGACAAGAAGAAGAATCATACACGCGCTGAGCTGGTTATGACGTCATACGAAGACAGTTGATGGATGGATATGCTGGAAATGTGAATTGAAGAGCGCCCTCCATTACGTGTTGTTTCTGAGATAATATATAATGAACGGTTAGAGGTATGGGAAAGATATGGATTGAGATAATATATAATGAACGGTTAGAGGTATGGGAAACATATGGATTGAGATAATATATAATGAACGGTTAGAGGTATGGGAAAGATATGGATTGAGATAATATATAATGAACGGTTAGAGGTATGGGAAAGATATGGATTGAGATAATATATAATGAACGGTTAGAGGTATGGGAAAGATATGGATTGAGATAATATATAATGAACGGTTAGAGGTATGGGAAAGATATGGATTGAGATAATATATAATGAACGGTTAGAGGTATGGGAAAGATATGGATTGAGATAATATATAATGAACGGTTAGAGGCATGGGAAAGATATGGATTGAGATAATATATAATGAACGGTTAGAGGTATGAGAAAGATATGGATTGAGATAATATATAATATACGGTTAGAGGCATGGGAAAGATATGGATTGAGATAATATATAATGAACGGTTAGAGGTATGGGAAAGATATGGATTGAGATAATATATAATATACGGTTAGAGGTATGGGAAAGATATGGATTGAGATAATATATAATGAACGGTTAGAGGTATGGGAAAGATATGGATTGAGATAATATATAATGAACGGTTAGAGGTATGGGAAAGATATGGATTGAGATAAGATTATTAAAGAAAACGTCTCTTTTATCTTCGTAAAGGTCGCAGTGAAACCAGTAATGTTGAATGGATTCGTCAGCGTGCCCACAGTTGCACCGACTAGAATTCGACAGAAAGTTGTCGACTAAATGGCTGTTTAGGTTGCTATACCCGTTTCGGAGTCTGGCTAAGGCAATATTCGCTGGTCTTGGTCCTGTATAGTACCACAGTGGGGAGTTTATGTGTAGTTCATGGATTTCCGCTTGCTTTTAAATACTGATAATGTGGTAACCATTCTAACGGGTTGTGGCAGAGCATTCCAGGAACGGATTGTTTCTGGAAAGAATGGTTTATTATGAGTCTTGGTTCGGCATCTGTATGGTGTGATGCGGTTTGGATGACGAATACCATATTGATTCCGTGTTTGGGATAGTGGAGGAAGATAATCAACCAGTAGTTCGGAAGCCATTCCATTTATAATCTTATAGCGCATAATTAGTCGGTGTGTTTTGCGTCTATGCGTCAGTGTTTCAAATCCGGTTTCCGTATACAAATCATTAGGACTAGCACTTCGCGTAAGGCCACATAGTGTTAATTATACAGTTAAGATGTCTATGGCAGCAACAGCTCCCGCTCACATTAGTTTCAAAATACTCAACTGAATGGTTATAAAATTGTAAAATCATCAAACACATACACATCGTAGACCTGACAGAGTTTTTTTAGCTTCATGATATAGTTATTATGCATAGAATGCTTGGAAATAAAATTGGTTAAAATTGTATACTTTTAGAGGCTCAAGGTGTGTACCTAAATGGAATGAAACGAAATACATCTTTTAATTTGATGATTTCATTAAGAAAAAGTAATATAATTTTTAGTTCTGAATTCGAATTAGGGTCACTAATTCAATTTAACTACTTCGAAATTATATTAATTTATCTGGAACGAAATCATAATATACTAAGATTGTAAGATTTTGTATGCGTGGTCCTCATGCTAATTGATGCGAAGTATGGCTATTGCGGCCGTGAAATAAAAGACGATAGCTGGCACCAACAGCAAGCCTCCACCAACTGCCTAATAAATATTCTGCGCCAGCTTGTCGAATATTTTTCTATGTTGTAGCGATCGCATATAAATACGAAAATGGATAAATATAAATGAGTAGTTCATTTGGATTTTAACACATTGTTTATTTTAACAAGTAAAAATTAATCTGATGCATTTAGCTTAATTATCATACATATGTTATTTATCAGAATGTTAACTTATTGTTTACGTAAAACGCCCACCCGTGTAGCGCCCTGGCAGATGGTGTGGAATGGCAGTAGTAGTAATTGTAGCAGTGCAGTAGCAGCAGAAGCAGCAGCAGCAGCAGTAGTGGTACCAGTAGCAGCAGCAGTAGTAGTAGTAGTAGTAGTAGTAGTAGTAGTAGTAGCAGCAGCAGCAGCAGCAGCAGCAGCAGCAGCAGTAGTAGTAGTAGTAGTAGTAGTAGTAGTAGTAGTAGTAGTAGTAGTAGTGGTGGTGGTAGTCGTAGTAGTAGTAGTAGTAGTAGTAGTAGTAGTAGTAGTAGTAGTAGTAGTAGTAGTAGTAGTAGTAGTAGTAGTAGTAGTAGTAGTAGTAGTAGCAGAAGCAGCAGTACTGGTAGCAGTAGCAGCAGCAGTAGTAGTAGTAGTAGTAGTAGTAGTAGTAGTAGTAGTAGTAGTAGTAGTAGTAGTAGTAGTAGTAGTAGTAGTAGTAGTAGTAGCAGCAGCAGCAGCAGCAGCAGTAGTACTAGTAGTGGTGGTGGTAGTAGTAGTAGTAGTAGTAGTAGTAGTAGTAGTAGTAGTAGTAGTAGTAGTAGTAGTAGTAGCAGCAGCAGCAGCAGCAGCAGCAGCAGCAGCAGCAGCAGCAGCAGCAGCAGCATCAGTAGTAGTAGTAGTAGTAGTAGTAGTAGTAGTAGTAGTAGTAGTAGTAGTAGCAGCAGCAGCAGCAGCAGCAGCAGCAGCAGCAGTAGTAGTAGTAGTAGTAGTAGTAGTAGTAGTAGTAGTAGTAGTAGTAGTAGTAGTAGTAGTAGTAGTAGTAGTAGTAGTAGTAGTAGTAAATTATAGTTAAGCGCTTCTGAGCGCTGACAGTAGCATGAAAGTCGTGCGTTTGTCGTTTACCAAATTGCTGTGAATAGAAAACAGGTATATTCTGGCGCTGGTCGCACGATTTTCCATCAATTTTGACCTGATCCCATTTGTCAATATGTTCCTATATTCGTCATAATTAGTTTAGGTTGTTCAGTTAACCGTTCACCTGTACATACTAAATTATGCGCATTGTAGGAAAATCATAATAATTGTATGTGAAAGCAGCGACAACAAAGACTGCATCAGCCTTCTCTCCAGTTACTTTAAGAATATCCAGCAGCCTACCTTTATGATCGGTTTATAATCTCGATATTGCAATGCTATGGTTCAAATAGTGTAGCAGCTATTTAACTTCTCTGTCCCTCATTTTTTAAGCTTGCTTATCTTAATTAGCTACCACATTTCTACCCCTATAATGGTCTTTGCACAACTACATGTTAACTTAAAAGTATGTTCTGGCAATATGCATTGACCGATCTATATGCAAGTCATTTTTATTGGATGGATATATGGTTAGCCCAATGCTGGTACTTAAATATCAATGCTAAGAGCGTGTACGTATGTATATGTTGCGGGCGTGAGGTGGGTGCGTGCAAACAAAAAGCGTGTGCGTGCGTGTCTGCGCGTTTTGCAGGGCATCAATTTGTGCCATTTAATTAAGAATTATATTCTCAGACAGGCAGACGAGCATGTGAATATGTGTGCATAATGTGTATCGTACCCATACAAGTGAATTAATAAGACCTAAAAAACAGTTTCCAAAACTTCAAGGATGAGCATCTCCGCAAAAAGAAAGAAAATGTGCAGACAAAAAGCCGTTCAGCGGCAAAACAAAAGTCGAAATGGGTTTCTTTGCGATGATGACATTCCTGGACCCATTTCAGCAGTCACCAATCAGTTAAGAGAGCTGTATTTTAGCTGTCTCTTGGTAGAGTACATGTCTCCCCCACGCTGATATAATCATTTTACCTGCGAGATTCCCTGGTTGAGGACTTTCTGATTTGACACCAAAATCGAACAAATGCCTCCTTGTTGCACAGCAACCAGTCTGCCAAGTTGCTCTGCATCTGAATTTTGAGATATTTTGCTTGAAACGTTTAAATGTTAAACGTGATCTGACGCCGGATCTAGATCGGTATATGCACATATACATATGCAATCGTGCTATCCCTGTTACATGCTCAACCAAATCTTTCCTGGCCGCGTCCATAACCTTTCTTTGATATCTCGCATTCTATATTTCATATCTTGATCAGGATTTGGATCCGGATCAACACTAAAATCTAATCATTGTGTCCGGCTGACGTACTCAACATTTCTACCAAGTTTGATCATAATCCGTGCAAAACCGTTTAGATATCCTGCTAATAGACAAACGTACATGGGCTAAAATATAATCTGTCACATTTGGTGGTGGAGGTAACCGTGTTAACAAGCAATCAACACAGTTATTATTAGAACATAATGTCACATGAATAAGATGACATACAATTGTCTTCAGTGTCTGTTGGTAGAGAAATGTTTTACATAACTAATTGAAATGATGTCATAGATGATAGAACAGTCGGAAAGGTCGGAAACAGTGAAAGTGTTATCTTGATCAATGTTTGTTTTACCTTCAATAAATAGAATCGGAAACATCAGAAAACAGAAAAACCTCCATATTATGTTATTTCTCATTTGAGCTTAGTAAATGAAAATTTAATAAAAGAATTTAAATCTAAAATGATAAGATTCTCCATTGAACGACGACATCACAAGGGCCGACTTATCAGTCTCGATGTCTGTTTCATGCAATCCCATTCTGTACAATATACGTCTTTGAGCAAGAAGACCTGCAACTGCCGCCATTAAGACAATCGCATGTGATTCCGCTATAGCGTGTGCAAGTTTTTAGTTTATATCACGATTTATGTCGCGCTATCGTCGGTACGATACGACGGCCTCTATCATGACCTTGAGACGTACCTATTTGATCGATCTCTAGAAAATAGAGTTAGACGAGTGTGGATGAAGGATATTTCAAAACCTCTTCCAAGTACGCGCTCAATTAACAATACGTTCTTTCTGCCCTTATAGTACAGGGGCCAGATCAAGACATGCCGCATTTGTACCAGTATCGACCACACAGCTATCTAATTACAGGCAATTTACAAATTCAGATCTCGAGACAAAACCAAAATATATTTCGTAGCGATGTTGTGTCAATATTAACTGATATGTTTTCAACAATATATCCAGATAATGAAGGATTCCAGTTTATCCATCAATCTTATGATGTCATAATCAACTACGTGACGTGTAGGATGAAGTCATAATCAATTACGTCATGAATGACGTAGCTAAGTTTGTCACGAACGCTTACTTGATGACGGACTAAGCGCTATTGCGCGACTTGTATGTCTTTACTATTTAATAAACGTGCTTTCATTATTTAGAAACTAATTCGACTGGGCCGCAAGACAATTAGTTACATCAGGAGCTAGTTCCGTTAGGAAAACTTAACAGAGCGTTCTGCTAGAATAGCTCTGAAGAAACATGTTTCTCGTACCGAACGATACGTTTTGCTAGAGAGCTCTGCTATTTCGCAAAACATGTTTCTCGTACCGAACGATACGTTTTGCTATCTGCTATTTCGCAAAACATGTTTCTCGTACCGAACGATACGTTTTGCTAGAGAGCTCTGCTATTTCGCAAAACATGTTTCTCGTACCGAACGATACGTTCTGCTAGAATAGCTCTGCAGAAACATGTTTCTCGTACCGAACGATACGTTTTGCTAGAGAGCTCTGCAGAAACATGTTTCTCGTACCGAACGATACGTTTTGCTAGAGAGCTCTGCTATTTCGCAAAACATGTTTCTCGTACCGAACGATACGTTTTGCTATCTGCTATTTCGCAAAACATGTTTCTCGTACCGAACGATACGTTTTGCTAGAGAGCTCTGCTATTTCGCAAAACATGTTTCTCGTACCGAACGATACGTTCTGCTAGAATAGCTCTGCAGAAACATGTTTCTCGTACCGAACGATACGTTTTGCTAGAGAGCTCTGCAGAAACATGTTTCTCGTACCGAACGATACGTTTTGCTAGAGAGCTCTGCAGAAACATGTTTCTCGTACCGAACGATACGTTTTGCTAGAGAGCTCTGCAGAAACATGTTTCTCGTACGGAACGATACGTTTTGCTAGAATAGCTCTGCAGAAACATGTTTCTCGTACCGAACGATACGTTTTGCTAGAGAGCTCTGCAGAAACATGTTTCTCGTACCGAACGATACGTTCTGCTAGAATAGCTCTGCAGAAACATGTTTCTCGTACCGAACGATACGTTTTGCTAGAGAGCTCTGCAGAAACATGTTTCTTGTACCGAACGATACGTTTTGCTAGAGAGCTCTGCTATTTCGCAAAACATGTTTCTCGTACCGAACGATACGTTTTGCTAGCTGCTATTTCGCAAAACATGTTTCTCGTACCGAACGATACGTTTTGCTAGAGAGCTCTGCTATTTCGCAAAACATGTTTCTCGTACCGAACGATACGTTCTGCTAGAATAGCTCTGCAGAAACATGTTTCTCGTACCGAACGATACGTTTTGCTAGAGAGCTCTGCAGAAACATGTTTCTCGTACCGAACGATACGTTTTGCTAGAGAGCTCTGCAGAAACATGTTTCTCGTACCGAACGATACGTTTTGCTAGAGAGCTCTGCAGAAACATGTTTCTCGTACGGAACGATACGTTTTGCTAGAATAGCTCTGCAGAAACATGTTTCTCGTACCGAGCGATACGTTTTGCTAGAGAGCTCTGCAGAAACATGTTTCTCGTACCGAACGATACGTTTTGCTAGAGAGCTCTGCAGAAACATGTTTCTCGTACCGAACGATACGTTTTGCTAGAGAGCTCTGCAGAAACATGTTTCTCGTACGGAACGATACGTTTTGCTAGAATAGCTCTGCAGAAACATGTTTCTCGTACCGAACGATACGTTTTGCTAGAGAGCTCTGCAGAAACATGTTTCTCGTACCGAACGATACGTTTTGCTAGAGAGCTCTGCAGAAACATGTTTCTCGTACCGAACGATACGTTTTGCTAGAGAGCTCTGCAGAAACATGTTTCTCATACGGAACGATACGTTTTGCTAGAATAGCTCTGCAGAAACATGTTTCTCGTACCGAACGATACGTTTTGCTAGAGAGCTCTGCTATTTCGCAAAACATGTTTGGAGGTCACTTGCGAAAAACAAAACATGTTTTTAATCTGTGACATAATTCATGAACCCATTTCTTCACTCAATCATATGACATCATAATCAACTACGAACCGTGTACTAACCCAATCAATGCTGATGAGTCTCTGACAACTACACTAACAGACATTATCATAAGTGCAGCACAACTTTCTGTTGTCAAATATATTGATGCTGGAAAGTGTTTAAAAGCAAAACCTAGGAAAATGGTTAATACGACGAATAATCGATGTTTTGACGAGGATTGCAGAATTATGCTTAAGGATCTCAGAGGTATGGCATGTAGAATTCACGAAGCTCCATCAGATACCATTTTATTAAATAAGTTTTGATATTTGCAGAAAAAATTCAAAAGAAAAATAGCAAAAAGGAAGCCCATCTTTCAGTAGCGAATCTTGGATCAAATGGAATCCTTACAGTCCAAACACCCTAAGACATTTTGGAAACCGTATGATGGACTCATAGGTACAAATAGTAATTCTAAAAGAAATTCAGTTTCTTTGACAGAATGGGTGTCACAGTTTAACACACTTGTTAATAGTGTTCCGACACATGTCGATTTAGACCTTGAAAACACATTAGACAATTTTATTTAAACCAACAGAAATACAATTTTAACGAACTTAACTTTGACATTACAAAGTAGCCCGGGATTTCTCGGGCTATTTCTTTTCTTAAGAAACGGAAAAGCGAGTGGATTTGACGAGATCTTAAATGAAATGTTAAAGGCAGGATACACTCGACTTTTACCTGTTCTGCTCAAATTCCTAAAACTGGAAATGCCCATTGTCCGACAACCCAATAGTTCCATAATAATAATTTTATCAATGGGTAAAATTGCTTCAACACCATTCAGGTTTTGTAAGATGAGATGGGCGCGTCGTCATCAAAAATTCCTTAACCTGGAAATATAGGTCTATAAATTACTTTATTACCCATCAGTGATGTCACATGACCAAAATGCTGTAATTTGATTGGTTAAGATCAGGGACGTATGATCTGGGATTTCCCTCATTCAATAGCCAATAGTTATGTTTTCACTAGGATCCAACAAGGTGACTTCAAGAGGGCATAATACCTAATATGCACATTTAAACGATTAGCTGGTCCTTTTGCACACTAGAGGACATGCGAATTAGTCGGAAAATAGTTAAGTTAAGAAATTTTAGGTAAATAAAAAACGCTACATCGCCTAATACAGACGTATTGAAATAACACATAAGGCCCTCTAACAACCCTTGAAGTTATACATTTTATCCAATTTAACTTAAAGTATAAACTTTCACTAACATGCCATTGCATTTTCTATAAATGTGGGGAATATAATGATATCTCGTTCTCAGTACATGTTTGCTCTAACCACACAATGCATGACTTATATTAACCTTTTAATAATCAAACTGTAATGATCTTGAGGAATCTTCTTTAGCAAGTCAAGAATCTTTTTTTTTCTTTTTTCTTTTTTTTTTTACAAATCTATGACTAGAATGACTGGCTCGATAACCGAGGCCGTCATTCTATTTGTAAAATTTAAGAAAACAGACTCTTGGTCTGCATATGCACAGTTCTTGAAGTGGTTGAGATCCTTCGTCTACACCATACAGCTGCCCTGAAATTTTGTTGCGTTCTGTGTTGTGAACGGGTCTATTGAGTGGGCCAAGAAAGATTAAAATTTTATAAATAGGAAATTATATTTGTACAGGAAAACAAGGCAAGATCGATTGCTCAAATATTGTAATATACATCATCATCATCATCATCATCATCATCATCATCATTATCATCATCATCATTATCATGCTTGCACTAGAAGGTGCAGTCGTTGGCATACCATCAGTGGCAGGCATCGAGTTTGTCTGGAGCTGCCTTTGGAGTTTCCCAGCTGTTACAGTTATGCAGCATCAACGATACACAGGTTGCATTGTATAAACGTAGCCTTTTAATCAAGGGCATCTTTGATCTACGAATCCATAGCTTCCAGAAGGACTGGAAAGCTATGTTCCCCATGACGCATCGTCAAGCAATATCAGCAGTACTGCAAAGCAGTGAGCCCAGCATTTTATTTTTTCTGCATGGTTCGCCGCCACGAAGCAGATCGTTATTTTCTTTAGTTTCATGCTTTGTAGATAGGTATATGTGGGTGAACTCTGTTTTAGATTTATTCATAAAGACATTCTCAATTTTTAGTTTGCGTGCAGTTATTGGGAGAAGTTCGTCAAGGGGTTTCTTTTCTTCATCTATGAGGAGTCCACATCATCGGCAGATTCAATCTCTAGTGGCAATCCCAGTATTGCCACTGGGGAGGGGGTGTGTGTCGGTGGTTGGTCTTGTGTAACTTTCCCGTACGGATTTCAATGGACAGCAAGGTAACATGTGAAATGCACCGGAGATAGACCATCTCCCTGTAGGGAGCCGATTGATGTCTCAAACTCTACAGATTTCACTGACTTGACTCGTACTCTCAGCTTGGTGTCTGCAAGCAGTAGTCCCACTAGTCGTAGCTCATCTTCATTGCAACTGGCCCAGCGTAGTACATCTAGGATCTTTGAGCTTTTAATTGTGTTGAAGGCTCGTGACATGTCAATGCCCATTTTGTGGACATCCCAGTATTTGGACATGACTATCGGTACAAGAATGCGTTGAGCCCATACAATATCTGCACAGCTGCGTCCACGTTTGAAGCCACTTTGGCATGATCCAGTGAAGTCATCCATCTTGTCACGGATGCGGCATAGAGTAATATGGGATAGAATTTTCCGGCTGGTGTTGAGGAGCACAATGGGCCGCAGATTGGCTGGGGCCCAGGTGGCTTCTTGGGCTTGGGTAGTGCGATAAGGATGCCTTGGCCTATAGCGTCGATGGGAAGGTGGTACGCAAATGCTGAATTAATTAGGAGCGTGATCGGTTTTGAGATAATACCACTTGCATATTTGAATAGTTCATTGCTCATGCCATCAGGTCCAGATGCACGTCCTCGTTTTCAGGGCTTTAAGTGCCTTCTCAACTTCTGCTGTTTTAATTGGTGTTAGTAATGGCCTGGGGTCTCCTGAGAACGGGTACAAGAGCGCATCATCGTGGTCAGTGAACTGTTCCTTGAACCATTCACAGGCGGTGGTGGAGCCAAATGCAAACATGGCCTCACAATCCACAATCATATGAGTAGCTCATAACGCAAATTTGGTTGAATTCCACCAACATCACCACCAAGCCCTCACTTCCAATGCGAAGCCTAATGTAAACAATAAATTGCAATCCGCAATCATATGGGTAACTAACATACACAGCTTGGTTGAATTCCGCCAACTTTGCCACCACCAACCCCACCAACCCCATCACGCCCTCTCCCCCTGGGGGCGGAGCCTAATAAATATGGCATCTTGTAGTCCATGTGGATCTTTCTCTGAACTCCACTTTTAGTGTAAATATTCCATGACTAATATCTAGCATCCTTGTGTTTATATTTCAGATTGGAACGGTCCAACATTACGTTTGAACTTGACACTTGCCCTGCTACATTTAATCTCCAAACTAACCAGCCAAGAATTGTGCAGATGTTATACTTCGAGTGGAGTGTTTTAAATCTGTGAATGGATATTTTACCTGATTACACCTACCGACGTACTACATACTCGAAACATTCTTTATGCACTTACTAGTAATTGCGGCCGTGCACTACCAAAATAAAATAGTTTTGAAGCTATTGAGCTGGTTTTAAATTTATCATCTCATTTCACATGGCACCAAAGACATTAACCAAATGCTAGAAAATCATGTTGGCTCTAAAACATAGGTGGGTCTTGTAAATATTAAACCCTTTGAATGCTGAAGTTACAAAATATCTATTTCAAGCTAATCACACAGTTAACCCATTACCGCCACTAATCCCAGTGGCGCAATTTCATGACAGCTATGCAGAAAAGCTGTGGAATACTTTGAAACCAAGTCTACTGGATCATGTTGCTTCTTATAGAAAAGCTCCTAGTCAAATATGTTAGAAAATATTCAACATAATATTTATAAAATTGCAATTGATTGTTATCCAGTTGCAAAGTGGGGCATGTTATGCGCTGGTGCGTGTACCCATCCCCTTGCACCAACCACCTCCCCCTGTTCCTACGGCTATGCTGGAGTCAACGTTAATGTTTCGCTTTCGTAAATTCTATCTATTACCCATTTATTTCCCTTAACAAACCTGGGGTGAGTCCAGGAGGGCGAACCGTTTGCGTTCGACATGGGACTATGTTTAGTAACGTTTCATATACTCACTATATACTTCAGGTCAGTAATGTAGGTGACACATTACTGAACACCGTCGCATGACGAAATATGGTTTTCAGTGTATCACCAGAAAATATCTCGACATCCATACTTATAAACAACGAGAAGCCACCCAGCATGACGCCGATGGCCGGGTAGGTGGCTTACCACTGAGTGGGAATGTGGGTGGGCGCGTAGCTGATACGATGTGGCGAATAGATATTTAATATACAGATATTATTATAATGAGCAGTGTATATCTGAACATTTAATGTCCGACATCAACCCCACCCCACCCCCAACCCCTAACCCCGCCTGATGACCTCAATAATAACTATTGTATAATGGTAATAATGATAATGATGATAATAGTAATAATAATAATAATAATAATAATAATAATAATAATAACAATAATAATAATAATAATAATTGTTATTATTGTTATTATTATTATTATGATAATAATATAATGTAGTAGTTGTGGTTGTGGTACTGTACTGTCAGATGATTGTCCATGTACCAAATTTGAACTAAATGTGTCATTTCATTTCATTTCATTTATTACGCCCAGACTTTTACAAGTATGTGGGGGAACATATAAACATATGTACATGTGAACAGGCATAATACGAGCATAATACAGTACCACAACCAAAACTACTACATTATAGTAGCAGGCGATGCAACTAATCCGCAACTATTTCCAGGTACCTGAATTATTGAAATCGGCGCAATCACTAGCGATATCAGCATCTGTCAGCTATTCATAGAATCACGATGACGTCATCACAATCAATTTTCCCATAATGTCCTGGGAGCGACGCCATTTTTGGAGGGGCTAATTTAACATTACGCGCAATGGGCCGCGAAACCTTAATTACATTTTCTTTACTATCTTGCAAAATTCATTTGTGATTGTATGTTTTTCTGATACTGAGCGGAGTTGTTTTTTTTGTTGTTTTTTTACAGATTTTCAGATACAGGATTTTATTGGTTGAGCTTCATGGAGAATGTAAACAATGCATTTTTAACGGCATTTTTCCTATCACTGGAATGACTTGGTCCAGAATCGAGCCAGGCATTCCAGTGATACAATTCCAAAAATAGTCTTCATTTGGCCTTCAAAATGCCCTTCACTGGGGTGAAAATGGTAAACAATCTAATTTTCTTGCTCATCTGCTGTCATGAAGGAGGTTATTCCTGGTTATCCGCCACTGTAACGGCTGGCTCGATTAGTTGATTCAGCTGTTTCAGTTGTTGATTTTCAGAAATGACCTCCAATGGACTGCTAATGGATACTTTAAGATGACCATAGACCACTATTTTTAGCATTCGTCATTATTATTAACCCTTTAACACTCATACCAGCAGCTTCTGTAGTCGTTTTGAGAAATGTCAGTTTGCGGATCAGGAGAGGACTCTTTTTGAGGATGTGCAAATGGAGTGACTGGCTCGATAACTGAGCCTGTCACTCCTGTGGTAATTGTCAGAAGTGGTCTTCTCAAGGTCTGCATAGGGACATTTTCTATGAGAAAATTTAGATTTTCTTGAACAAATCCAAGGCTAAAGGGTTAATTATCATTACCTATCCCAACCAATGACTACCAGCTTTCATTAATTCAATTTTCAGTTGTGTACATGTAAAAGCAACGTAGAATATTTTTGCCTGATTGAAACTAAGCCGTGTATAATCTTGTCAAAGCCAAGGCAAGAAAAATATCTCTGGCATTTCCCTCCCCTTAACCCTTTCCAACCATATTTGTTTTGGCTTCTTTCTTCCTCTATCCCTACCATGCCAACCAAATTCCCCTGTCCATCCTGTAAGAGACCTGTTAGAACTAACCAAAAAGCCTTATTATGTGACTTGTGTTCGGAGTGGGTTCACTTAAGATGTTCTAAACTCACTGCTTCCGATTATCTCCATCTTGAGTCAGATGACCAACGATGGTGTTGTCTAAACTGCAACTCAACTCTATTCCCTTTCAATCACATTAATGATGACGCTGACTAGACACTTGCAATCATGAATTCACATGTTGAATATAACTACACAGAGCACATACATGACCTAATTCTAAATCCCTTTAAACTTAACACCCACACATATAGAGACATCAACTCAAAAGATGCTAGAACTGACTTATCAATACCTTCACAAACTTGTAACTATACCCTTCTAAGCAAATTTAATGACTTTATAACAAACAGTAAAGAAAGCATTGCACTCTTCCTCATGCACGCAAACACTCTATCGATACTGAAGAACAATGACAAGTTAAATAATTTCCTAGATATGAGTGCAAATGAGTTTTGGATTATTAGAATTACGGAGACCTGGCTAAAAATAAACTCACCTACTACTCTAGTCAAGAGGAATAACTATACATTTATTGAAAACCACATATCTGACAAAATTAACAAGGATGGTGGAGGTGGTGTAGGCATGTACATAAAAGACAATATTCAATTCATTGTGCGTGGTAACCTTTCCATGATGGAAGAATACATTGAAAGAATATTTATCGAAATTCTGATTCAAAAAGATAGAAATAAAATTGTTGGTACGATCTACAGGCCTCCTGACAGTGACAACAAACACTTCATTGAAGCTTCGAGCAGAATTCTGGATAAAATACAAAAGGAAAATAAAACAGCCTACCCTATGGGTGATTTCA
>CM067366.1:12060731-12092438 GCA_034401795.1 Chaetoderma sp. LZ-2023a | reverse complement strand
TTGTTGTTGTTGTTGTTGTTGTTGATGCTGGTGGTGGTGGTGGCGGTAAGGTAGGTAGGTAGTAATAGTAGTATAGTAGTAGTAGCACTACCATATATAACATGATTTTATGTAGCGTTCAGGAGAGTAAGCGCGTTGCTGTATGACACGGCACTGCCGGATGATGCAAAATGTAGCAACACAGATGAAAAACCAAACAACAAATAGCTGTCAATATAATGCAAACTTTATCACAGCTCTGATCTTGTTTAGTCGTGTTGTCTGATGGAATGCTTAACCGCTTTGCCTGTGACCGGGCAAATCAATCTTCCAAAGTATCCATCTATCAATCTGACGTCATATGTCGTCATAATCAGCTATATGTCGTGTAGGATGACGTCATAATCATATTACGATATAATGATATCGCCCGTCTTTAACTCTTAATAGTCCGACCACGTTGTACGAATTGTATGTCTCTACTATTTAATAAACATGCTTGTTGAATATTTTGGAACTAATTTTTACTGGACGCTGTTGCTGGCCATAGGCAACAACAGCGCGCCGTCAGATTAGTTCCCAAAATATTCAAAAGCTTACCTGCATAGTTTTCCGGAAATTGATAGTCAGAGAGTTCAGAGATCGGATCGATCCCAACACAAGCGATGTATGGGTGGAGCTTAACTAACGATGGCGCGGGGCATAGCTAAACTGGAACGGTCCATTACATGAATGTGTGCAATACTTATAACACTAGATACAGAACTCTGCATGCGGGAATGAAACGAGAGTTAATGCCAGATGTTTATCAATTATCTACGCAGCACATCCTGAAAGTCTAGCTCTGTTTCACGATATCTGTCTCTATAAATGCAAATGTCCACGAATATCAGTCATATAATTAGTACCCCTGCAGCATTGCGTCAATGCATGGATCCGACACGTGTGTGAAACCTGCCATGTTTCATACATTGCACATCTTAACCAAGGCATATCTTAGACAAAAACTGACCCAGTAACACGTTGAACCGAAACACCAAAATCATTTACACTTCAATATTTTGAATCTAATTTGATTGGGATCTGTTGCTACAAATAGCAACAACACGGTCCTGTCCTAATTAGTTTCAATATTGCTAACGGCTTACCTGTATAGTTACCTTGAAATTGAGAGTCTGGTAAAAACATGTGGGACCGTCCAACAGACATACATACAGACAGGCAGACAGACAAGCAGGCAGGCAGGCGGGGTGGCGGGCAGGTGACCGGGCGGATGGAGAGACAGACAGACAGACAGACAGACAGACAACATGGCAGACAGACAGACATCATGACAGACAGACAGACAGACAGACAGACAGACAGACAGACAGACAGACAGACAGACAGACAGACAGACAGACAGACAGACAGACAGACAGACAGACAGACAGACAGACAGACAGACAGACAGACAGACAGTTATTGTTGTTGTTGTTTTTGTTGTTGTTGTTATTGTTGTTGTTGTTGTTGTTGTTGTTTTTGTTGTTGTTGTTGTTGTTGTTGTTGTTTGGCGTTGTCGTTGTCGTCGTCGTCGTCGTCGTTGTCGTTGTCGTTGTCGTTGTTGTTGTTTCCATGGTCTTCTCTCATTTGAATAATACACAAGACTGCTTCGTGTGGTATACTATTAGTTACACCAGGATTTTTCGGAGTTACAGGCTGTTACCACATGCGCAAATGTTGAGCGGAGCGCGGGAAATACATTTTATATTTCCCCCGATCGTAGCGAGTTAAATATAATTGTTTAAGCGTGTGGTAACAGCATGTACCCCGCGCCCCCCCCCCCCCACCCACCCACCCACCCCCATCCACCCCACCCCACCAATGCCCAGTCCCCGCCACTCCTCGCCCCCCCCCCAGCACCACCCACCCTAACCACCTCGCCAAACCACTGTTGTAACGAATTTATTAACCCCCTCAGACGTCAGCGAGAGAGTGAGAAAGAGAGAGCGAGAACTTATAATTAATACGTCAACACTTATGACGTTATTTTCAGAATACGCCGACACTTATGACGTCATAACCTTCATCATTGACTATTGTTGCGTCATAATTAATCTGCAAATTAAAACTATAAAAAAATCGCGAGGGTGTGTGTGTGGCATTGATATAGATACTAACTGGATCGTCCAACAGCTATCCAACAGCACCTTTGCCATGTCATATGACATCATTGACCTAATGACGCCATCGTTTAAGTCACAATATGCCATCTCGCATTATTTTAGGCATTCCCCATAGTTCTTTGTGCTATTTTCCCGTATGACTGGTGTCGAATGACGTCGCACTTGTTAAAGGGGCGGTATAGCTGACAGACACTTTCCTGGTGTAAATCTATAGATGCTGATTTCGCCAGTGTCCCTGCGCCGATTTTAATGACTCAGGTATCAAATAGCTGCTGATTATCTGCATCGCTTGGTACTATGGACGTTATGATTCCTCAAATAGTTTTTACAAAAATGTGAGAATACAGCTTATAGATAAGGATTTTTCAATTATATGTCACAAGGAAGATAATCGTCGACAGGCTCCCCACGTAAACAGAGTCAACTCCCGTTAGCAGTGAAACGCTATCTTGAACAATCGGCAGAGAATGAGCGTACATGTCGCCAAAACATTTAATGCTCTATTATTTGCTCCCAATTTCGCAAACCATTTTCATCCGGATATATAGCTTAAATAAAGCTAAGGGTGATATTACATCATAGGATTCAGGGTCGTGGGTTTGCACATCTTAACCCTTTAATTATCAAGCAAGTAAAATATTAACTCGCCTGTCATCTTGGAGTGTCCATTTGCAGGCTAAGATACTATTTTTTACAAATTTACCACATGAACAACCGGCTGGATAAAAGAGCCAGTCATTCCAATGGTAAATTTTCAATAAGTAGTCGTCTATTAGGCTGCAAATGGACACTAATTTGGAAAAATTTAGATTAATGGTCAAAACAGATGAAAACTGCATCTGCAGTGGTCACAAGATGTATTTAACCTCTGTTTTAAATGGCGTGTAGCAAATTATTACACTATGCCCTGGCAGGGATTATCTATAGCTTTGTGATCTTGAAAACTTAATCCATGGTCAAATAATTGCTGTTAAGCATTCCAGAGCAAAGATCGGACACCAATGATGAATTTCATATCACTTTTCCATGTAAGAAAGTCTTACATAAAAAAGACATCCGGGCATCAGATCATAGTAAGTAGTCAGATTCCAAATACAATATAGACATTTTTTCCCATTAAGCACAGATGTCTTAGCTCAACAAGGTTTTATGAAGTCAATCTCAAAATTGTACTCTGTCAATGACTGCCATAGCAGAATAAAAACACAAGTGGCCACTTACTTAACTATTTTATCTTTGCACATCAGTTACAAGTTATTCACAGCTTAAAGATGCATCTTCACACAAAAATGCTTGAAAATAAAATGGTTGAAATCAACTAATTTTAGAGGCTTAAATTGTATACCTCAAAGTAATGAAACGAAATAAAGCATATGATGATTTCATTCCATATTAGTTAATAAATTTGGCTGTGAAGATGAATCAGGGGCTCATGTCGCTAATTCAATTTCACAACTTAAAATATTAATTTATACGTAATGAAATCATTGAAAGCATTCGAATCCAGTCTAGACAAATATTGGCAAGAGCAACCTATAAATTTTAACCATAGCAAGGAAATTATAACTCAATCATGCGCACACACCAAGTTTAATAACACGGAGCTGACCGAAGAGGATAATTAACCCTACAGCCAGAAGAGGACCTGTGAGTATATCAGAGTAAGATTTATTTTGTTTCATTACATCTAGTCACACAATTTAAGCCTTTAAAAAGTATTAAGATTATTAAATCTGAACACTTATTTTAAAGCATTTTAGTGTGAATATGCACCTTTAAGGAATATTCCTTGAATATTTGTAAATAATTTGAATGGAGATATGCAGCTTCAAAATATTAACCATAATAGGTGGATAGATAATAGGGGTGCATATACCAATTCACCTTTCCAGCTTATCCATCAATCATATGACGTCATAATCAACTATGTGACGTGGATAATGATTCAATATAGTCCTCTTTAACGCTTGTTAGTTCGATACGTTGTACGAATTGTATATCTTTGTTATTTAATAAACATGCTTTTGAATATTTTGAAACTAATTTGACTGGGTGCTATACAAAATATTCAACGGCGTACCTGCATAGTTTTCTGGAAATTAATAGTCAGGGAATTCAGCGATCCATCGATCCCAACGCACGCGTAGTGTGGGTGGAGCTTAGCTAGAGATGGGCAGGGCATGGCTAAAACTGGAACGTTCCATTGAAATTTGAACTAAATGTGTCGAGATATTTTCTGGTGATACGCTGCAAACCATACTTTCAATGAATTTAAGGTTTTTAGGGGGAAATAACTATGGCAATAGACAGATGACCCACTTTGCACCTGGATAAACATCAGTTTCTATTTAATAAACATTCTGTTGAATAATTTCTAACTTATTTGACTAGGAGCTGTCATTGCCAAAAGAGGCACCAGGATTCAGTAGAACTTGTCTCAAAATATTCCACAATTTCAGCATTCGAAGGTTCTATATTACAAGGCTTAGGGTGCCATGGCATGTGATGTGCACCACGAGATGATAAAATATAAACCCCGCTTAATAGTTTCAAAACTATTTTTTAATTTTATTTGCCAGTGCAAGACAGCAATTAATAAAAAGTGCATAAGAATGTTTCAAGTATGTTGTATGTCGGTAGGTGTAATTAGTTAAAATGTGCATTCACAGAGATCTAAAAGCACTCCCCTCTAAGCATGCTAAGTATGACAAAGCGATCATCTGCTCAATTCATTACTGGTAAGTTTGTAAATGAAATGCA
Organism: Chaetoderma sp. LZ-2023a; assembly: GCA_034401795.1. Taxonomy (NCBI): domain Eukaryota; kingdom Metazoa; phylum Mollusca; class Caudofoveata; order Chaetodermatida; family Chaetodermatidae; genus Chaetoderma; species Chaetoderma sp. LZ-2023a. The sequence goes on along the minus strand of CM067366.1, from coordinate 12,087,534 downwards.
GCAGGGCAAGTGTCCAGTTGAAATGCACCCTGGTACCATTCATGTCCTTGATTGATCTGAATATCTGATTCTGAAATATAAACATACGGATGCGTGATATTAGTGATGAAATATTTACACCAAAAGTGTCGTTGAGAGCAAAATCATCATGTACTGCAAGACAACATTTTTATTATGCTCCGCCTCCAGAGGTGGTGGGTGGGTGGGTGGGGGAGGGATGGGCTTGGGGTGGGGGAGGGGAAAATGTTATATCAGTTACCCATATGATTGCAGACAGTGAGACAATGTTTACATTAGGCCCACGCCTCGGATAAGGGGAGGGGATTGGGGTTGACGTGGAGGTGGGGATGAAATAGGATGGCAAAGTTGGTGGAATTCTGAAACCAAATTTGCTTTGTGGGTTACTCATATGATTTTAGGTTGCGAGGGGATGTTTGCATTAGGTTCTGCATTAGGTCTGGTGCAGAACATGTGGAATCGCACATTCTAGTGTATGGATCGTAATGGTGTACTGTATATTACATTATTTGTGCAATCGCTCATGCCTGTGCAACTATAATTGCCTCTTCATAAAATTTGAATATTTCTTGGCCCACTCAATAGTCCAGTTTTCAACCCAGAAAGCAGCAATGTAAATTTCAAGGCAGCTAGGTTGGGTGTATGAAGGACCTCAACCACACAACTTGGAAAAATTAACATTTAAATGTTCAAGAAAAGCTAAGAATTTCCTGTGAAAATGTCCATTTGCAGACCAAGAGCTTTTTTCTTCTTTTTTTTACCGCTGAAATGACGGCCACAGTTATTAAGCTAGTCACCCAATTTTTAAAAACATAGGTTTTTGACTTTCAAAAGAACTTTCCTCGAGATCACTGAAAATGTCAGTTTGATCATTAAAGGAGTAATCTATTTCATGCATTGTTTGGTGCTTATCAGGTAAGTCCAAACATGTACTGAGAATGAGATAGCGTTATATTCCTCTCATTTATAGAAGATTGCAATACTTTCTCAGCACATGCTTGGATTATCCTAGTGCATTGTTGTAAATTACATTTCTGGACATGCAGCTTTTATTTTTAACAGGCATACCCATATTTTGTGCTTAAGATAACCATATTACTTTGACAACATGAATAACATATTAACATATAGAAATAGGACATTTTGATTGATGTGACAAGAAATTTAAGAAAAATTGTATTTCTTTGCCTGGGCCGTTACAGAGAAAATTGGTATAGGTTAACATCACAGATGCTACATTAAGTAAGTGATGGTTTATACTCTAAGCTAAATGGGATGAAATGTATAACTTCTCAACCTCAAGGCTTGTTAGAGGGCAATTTGTGTCAATTCAGTCTATCGCGGAAACACATTACGCGTCTCTATTAGGAGCTGTCGATTTTTTCATGTACCGGGAATTTCTTAACTTTAACTATATTCCGACTAATTCACATCTCCTCTGCTGTTGTGATAAACAAACACCTAATCGTTTAGATGTGCATAGTATGAATTATGACCTCTTGAAGATGCTCAGTTGGATTTTAGCGAAAACGATACTATCCAACAGGAGGATTCTCACACAACTCTCGCGTTTCCAACAGCGGCTGGCATGCGCGTTGTCAATTCTATGGATGTCTATGGTGTGTGGGGTGGGGTGGGGGCGGTGGCGTATCACTGATACGTATACTAACTGCATTGGCCAAACCCAGTCAAATCGTGTGATAGAAGTGGGTAGGCATACTGACCCAAAAGACTCCAGTAGAGAAAAGAGTGTGCTTACTTTGCTCTGCTGGAATTGTTGAGGGCGAGAAACATGTCATTGCTCACTGCGCATTCTATGAAATCGAAGGATGACTGTATTTAATTCCCTCAACTCCTTTGTAGATATCTCCAATTTTAGTGTAGATGAAATTGTTTTATTCTTAATGCCGTATAACAAGGGCGACACTGAGGTTTGTAAAGCGTATTGAACTATGTTTCAAAATGCACCATTAAAAGGCAAAATGTCTTAACAAATACGCTAAGCATCGGTCCACCAGCAACAAATGTGATAGCATAATATCCCGTCTGGCTAGTGGCGAATGACGTTGTGGTGGTTAGAGGGGCGGTATTCATAGTTTCGCACATCCGGGCATTTTGTGATCCGCCGCCATTAAAGCTGGGGCAAATTTACTACTATTGTTAAAGAGCACTGTCAAGTTTCAAGTTCAAGTTCAAAGTTGATTTATTGCATGGTTCTTTTAATACATATACATACTCTAAACAGGCAGTCCATCAAAGGCATGGCCTATTGAGCGATGGACTCTTTACACACATTACAAAAAATTTGTACATTGACATATATATGACACACAAAACAGTGGCACAGTGACAGAATGCTAACAAGCTACCTAGATATGGATACTTATGCAGGGACCTGACTACCCTTCCATTAAGCGGTGAAAGGTAGGGCTGTCCATGCTTTGATGTTTACATGGATATATGCTACTATGTGCACAAACATAAAACACACCCCATTCAAAACACATATTTATGGCATTCATATTTACATACACACATACATAGTTACTGACTTAATTAAACATATATTATACATATACGCCCCAATTACATCATTATCTCATTTTATTTGAATTTAGTTTGGAGTGGTTTATTATTATATAGGACTTTTGTATGCTACTGAGGGTGGGGTTTGGGGTGCAGGGAAGAGCTCATCTTTGTAATATGAAGTTGAGATAGTTGGAATTGTTAAGAATCGACATATGCATTGATCGTATGTGGGCTATTTAAGTGTAGTAGTAGTGAAAGTAAACTGTGAAGTATGTTTGTATCTAGACTTATTACTTCAATTATTAGGTTATATCTATAGTGGTAGTGGTCGTGGTGGTGGTGGTGGTGGTGATGGTGGGATGTCTTAGGTTTGTATTATTTAATTAGCAGAGAATCTGTGACCATCAGGTATTAATATATTAATTTAGTATTTGTCGATCATAGGTTCCCTGGCAATCTTCTTAAAGGATTTCTGGTTTAATATGCTATCGCGTATTTTTGTACTGGTGCTGTTCCATAGTTTTATGGCTGCTATTGTAATTCGTATTTTTCATATTTATGATCGTGTAAATTGATTGTGTAGATTGTGTTTTGTCCTAGTGTTGTGTTTGTGGATGTCGGTGCTTAGTGTGAAATTGGAGGCTATGGATTGTGGTAATGTATTGTGGTGAAACTCCTTTACAATGGTGTACATCTGTAGTTGGCCTATGTCCTTTAGTTTTAACAGCTTTTATGACTTGAATATATTGTGGCCCTTTGCTGGTTTAGAAAATAGTTTTAGTGTCTTCTTCTGTAGGCTTTGTAGTTTTGTTAGTTTGCTTTGTGTGTATTCGTCCAGATAGCGTTACAGTAGGTGAGATGCGTTGTTGAATGTTTCTCACGAAATCCATATTGCGATTTGTATAAAATTGACTTTTTGTCCAGGTAATTTGTCAGTCGATTGTACATTAGGGGCTCTAGTAACTTGGAGAAAAGTGGAAGTATGGAGACTGGCCTGTAGTTTGAGAAGTTAGTAGAATTCTTGGCATTATAAATTGGTGTAACACGTGCTATTTTTAGTTTTGATGGGAAAATGTCTTGTGCTAGGGAGAGGTTGCAAATGTGACTGAGCGGGTTAAGGATATCCATAACACGGGTTTTATAAATGCGCCACTTAAAACCATCGATTCCGGCACTTTTGGCTGTGTTGGGTGTGTTTAGAACTTTTAAAGATCTCTTCAGTGTTAGTAGGGTTGACGAAGAATGATGATTGATAGCTGCCTGTAAGGTAATCAGAGAAATTTTTCTTGGATGTTGATTGGATTTTGTTCGAAAGTTCTGGTCCTATATTTACGAATTAATCATTGAATCCATTGGCAATTTCGAATTTATCTAATGACCTTATTCTTGTGAAGAAATTGTGTCTGTTGTGCTGTATTGGTCTTGTTTAAAAGTGATTTAATGGTTTTCCATGTCTCTTTTATGTCATTTTTAGACTGTTCGAATTTCTTGTGCTAATATGTTTTCTTAGCTGTTTTTATTATTTGGTCTAATTTATTTCTATAGTTTCTAAACTGAACTTCATTGTATTAAGTTTGACACTTGATAAATGTTAAGTAAAGCTGATGTTTTGTATGACAGGCAGCTATTAATCCATTTGTAAGCCAAGGTTTAGTTGGGTTGTGCTTATATTTTTTACTTTCTTTCAATGGAAAGCTTTGTTCAAAAATAGTCGTGCAGATGTCATGAACTTTGTTGTAGGCATGCTCACAAGACTGAATGTCTGTTACTATGCTCCAATCGACCGCTGACATAGACCTTTTGAATGTTTGAATGTTGACCTGACAGTAATCTCTGATTTAAATTTGTCCTGCTCGAATTGTTTCCGATATGTTTACTGTTTTTCTAGGAGAAATATAGGTAAATGATCTGAGATATCAGTTACAAAAATTCTGACATGAGTTTTACTGATATTGCGATTAACATTATTGCAGAATATGTTGTCAATGACGGTCGCCGTAGATTCTGTTATTCTAGTTGGTTTAGTTATTGTTGGATAGTAGAAGTAGGCATTTAATAAGTTAATGAAGTCTTTGGTATGACAACATTTCTGTTGCTGCAGATCAATATTGAAATCACCCATAGGGTAGGCTGTTTTATTTTCCTTTTGTAATTTATCCAGAATTCTGCTCAAAGCTTCAATGAAGTGTTTGTTGTCACTGTCAGGAGGCCTGTAGATCGTACCAACAATTTTATTTCTCCGTTTTTGAATCAGAATTTCGATAAATATTCTTTCAATGTATTCTTCCATCATGGAAAGGTTATCACGCACAATGAATTGAATATTGTCTTTTATGTACATGCCTACACCACCTCCACCATCCTTGTTAATTTTGTCAGATATGTGGTTTTCAATAAATGTCTAGTTATTCCTCTTGACTAGAGTAGTAGGTGAGTTTATTTTTAGCCAGGTCTCGTAATTCTAATAATCCCAAACTCATGTGCACTCATATCTAGGAAATTATTTAACTTGTCATTGTTCTTCATTATCGATAGAGTGTTTGCGTGCATGAGTGAGAGTGCAATGCTTTCTTTACTGTTTGTTATAAAGTCATTAAATTTGCTTAGAAGCGTATAGTTACAAGCGTGTGAAGGTATTGATAAGTCAGTTCTAGCATCTTTTGAGTTGATGTCTCTATATGTGTGGGTGTTAAGTTTAAAGGGATTAATAATTAGCTCTGTGTAGTTATATTCAACATGTGAATTCATGATTGCAAGTGTCTAGTCAGCGTCATCATTAATGTGATTGAAAGGGAATAGAGTTGTGTTGCAGTTTAGACACCACCATCGTTGGTCATCTGACTCAAGATGGAGATAATCAGAAGCAGTGAGTTTAGAACATCTTAAGTGAACCCACTCCGAACACAAGTCACATAATAAGCCTTTTTGGTTAGTTCTAACAGGTCTCTTACAGGATGGGCAGGGGAATTTGGTTGGCATGGTAGGGATAGAGGAAGAAAGAAGCCAAAACAAATATGGTTGGAAAGGGTTAAGGGGAGGGAAATGCCAGAGATATTTTTCTTGCCTTGACTTTGACAAGATTATACACGGCTTAGTTTCAATCAGGCAAAAATATTCTACCTTGCTTTTACATGTACACAACTGAAAATTGAAATAATGAAAGCTGGTAGTCATTGGTTGGGATAGGTAATGATAATTAACCCTTTAGCCTTGAATTTGTTCAAGAAAATCTAAATTTTCTCATGGAAAATGTCCCTATGCAGACCTTGAGAAGACCACTTCTGACAATTACCACAGGAGTGACAGGCTCAGTTATCGAGCCAGTCACTCCTTTTGCACATCCTCAAAAAGAGTCCTTTCCTCATCCGCAGAATGACATTTCTCAAAACGACTACAGAAGCTGCTGGTATGGGTGTTAAAGGGTTAATAATAATGACGAATGCTAATAATAGTGGTCTATGGTCATCTTAAAGTATCCATTAGCAGTCCATTGGAGGTCATTTCTGAAAATCAACAACTGAAACAGCTGAATCAACTAATCGAGCCAGCCGTTACAGTGGCGGCTAACCAGGAATAACCTCCTTCATGACCCCAAATGAGCAAGAAAATTAGATGGTTTACCATTTTCACCCCAGTGAAGGGCATTTTGAAGGCCAAATTAAGACTATTTTTGGAATTGTATCACTGGAATGCCTGGATCCATTCTGGACCAAGTCATTCCAGCGATAGGAAAAATGCCGATAAAAATTGTTTACATTTTCCACAAAGCTCAACCAATAAAATCCTGTATCTGAAAATCTGTAAAAAACAAAAAAAAAAAAAAAAACTCCGCTCAGTATCAGAAAACCATACAATCACAAATAAATTTTGCAAGATAGTAAAGAAAATGTAATTAAGGTTTCGCGGCCCATTGCGCGTAATGTTAAATTAGCCCCTCCAAAAATGGCGTCGCTCCCAGGACATTATGGGAAAATTGATTGTGATGACGTCATCGTGATTCTATGAATAGCTGACAGATGCTGATATCGCTAGTGATTGCGCCGATTTCAATAATTCAGGTACCTGGAAATAGTTGCGGATTAGTTGCATCGCCTGCTACTATAATGTTGTAGTTGTGGTTGTGGTACTGTATTATGCTCGTATTATGCCTGTTCACATGTACATATGTTTATATGTTCCCCCACATACTTGTAAAAGTCTGGGCGTAATAAATGAAATGAAATGAAATGACACATCCAGTTCAAATTTGGTACATTGACAATCATCTGACAACCACAACTACTACATTATATTATTATCATAATAATAATAATAATAGCAATAATAACAATTATTATTATTATTATTATTATTATTATTATTATTATTATTATTATCATTATTACCATTATACAATAGTTATTATTGAGGTCATCAGGCGGGGTTAGGGGTTGGGGGTGGGGTGGGGTTGATGTCGGACATTAAATGTTCAGATATACACTGCTCATTATAATAATATCTGTATATTAAATATCTATTCGCCACATCGTGTCAGCTACGCGCCCACCCACATTCCCACTCAGTGGCAAGCCACCTACTCGGCCATCGACGTCATGCTGGGTGGCTTCTCGTTGTTTATAAGTATGGATGTCGAGATATTTTCTTGTGATACACTGAAAACCATATTTCGTCATGCGACCGTGTTCAGTAATGTGTCACCTACATTACTGACCTGAAGTATATAGTGAGTATATGAAACGTTACTAAACATAGTCCCATGTCGAACGCAAACGGTTCGCCCTCCTGGACTCACCCCAGGTTTGTTAGGGGAAATAAATGGGTAATAGATAGAATTTACGAAAGCGAAACATTAACGTTGACTCCAGCATAGCCGTAGGAACAGGGGGAGGTGGTTGGTGCAAGGGGATGGGGACAAGCACCAGCACATAATATGCCCCACTTTGCAACTGGATGAAAATCAATTGCAATTTTATAAATATTATGTTGAATATTTTCTAACATATTTGACTAGGAGCTTTTCTTTTTTTATTTTGGTAGTGCACGGCCGCAATTACTAGTAAGTGCATAAAGAATGTTTCGAGTATGTAGTACGTCGGTAGGTGTAATCAGGTAAAATATCCATTCACAGATATAAAACACTCCACTCGAAGTATAACATCTGCACAATTCTTAGCTGGTTAGTTTGGAGATTAAATGTAGCAGGGCAAGTGTCAAGTTCAAACGTAATGTTGGACCGTTCCATTCTGAAATATAAACACAAGGATGCTAGATATTAGTCATGGAATATTTACACTAAATGTGGAGTTCAGAGAAAGATCCACATGGACTACAAGATGCCATCTTTATTAGGCTCCGCCCCCAGGGGGAGAGGGCGGGATGGGGTTGGTGGGGTGGGTGGTGGCAAAGTTGGCGGAATTCAACCAAGCTGTGTATGTTAGTTACCAATATGATTGCGGATTGCAATATATTGTTAACATTAGGCTTCGCATTGGAAGTGAGGGCTTGGTGGTGATGTTGGTGGAATTCAACCAAATTTGCTTTATGAGCTACTCATATGATTGTGGATTGTGAGGCCATGTTTGCATTTGGCTCCACCACCGCCTGTGAATGGTTCAAGGAACAGTTCACTGACCACGATGATGCGCTCTTGTACCCGTTCTCAGGAGACCCCAGGCCATTACTAACACCAATTAAAACAGCAGAAGTTGAGAATGCACTTAAAGCCCTGAAAAAGTGGACGTGCATCTGGACCTGATGGCATGAGCAATGAACTATTCAAATATGCAAGTGGCATTATCTCAAAACCGATCACGCTCCTAATTAATTCAGCATTTGCGCACCACCTTCCCATCGACACTATAGGCCAAGGCATCCTTATCGCACTACCCAAGCCCACGAAGCCACCTGGGCCCCAGCCAATCTGCGGCCCATTGTGCTCCTCAACACCAGCCGGAAAATTCTATCCCATATTACTCTATGCCACATCCGAGACAAGATGGATGACTTCACTGGATCATGCCAAAGTGTCTTCAAACGTGGACGCAGCTGCGCAGATATTGTATGGGCTCAACGCATTCTTGTACCGATAGTCATGTCCAAATACTGGGATGTCCACAAAATGGGCATTGACATGTCACGAGCCTTCAACACAATTAAAAGTTCAAAGATCCTAGATGTACTACGCTAGGCCAGTTGCAATGAAGATGGGCTACGACTAGTGGGACTACTGCTTGCAGACACCAAGCTGAGAGTACGAGTCAAGTCAGTGAAATCTGTAGAGTTTGAGACATCAATCGGCTCCCTACAGGGGTCTATCTCCGGTGCATTTCACATGTTACCTTGCTGTCCATTGAAATCCGTACGGGAAAGTTACACAAGACCAACCACCGACACACACACCCTCCCCAGTTGCAATACTGGGAATGCCACTAGAGATGGAATCTGCCGATGATGTGGACTCCTCATAGATGAAGAAAAGAAACCCCTTGACGAACTTCTCCCAATAACTGCACGCAAACTAAAAATTGAGAATGTCTTTATGAATGAATCTAAAACAGAGTTCACCCACATATACCTATCTACAAAGCATGAAACTAAAGAAAATAACGATCTGCTTCGTGGCGGCGAACCATGCAGAAAAAATAAAATGCTGGGCTCACTGCTTTGCAGTACTGCTGATATTGCTTGACGATGCGTCATGGGGAACATAGCTTTCCAGTCCTTCTGGAAGCTATGGATTCGTAGATCAAAGATGCCCTTGATTAAAAGGCTACGTTTATACAATGCAACCTGTGTATCGTTTATGCTGTATAACTGTAACAGCTGGGGAACTCCAAAGGCAGCTCCAGACAAACTCGATGCCTGCCACTGATGGTATGCCAACGACTGCACCTTCTAGTGCAAGCATGATAATGATGATGATGATGATGATAATGATGATGATGATGATGATGATGATGATGATAATGATGATGATGATGATGATGATGATGATGATGATGATGATGTATATTACAATATTTGAGCAATCGACCTTGCCTTGTTTTCCTGTACAAATATAACTTCCTATTTATAAAGTTTTAATCTTTCTTGGCCCACTCAATAGTCCCGTTCACAACACAGAACGCAACAAAATTTCAGGGCAGCTGTATGGTGTAGACGAAGGATCTTAACCACGTCAAGAACTGTGCATATGCAGTCCAAGAGACTGTTTTCTTAAATTTTACAAATAGAATGACAGCCTCGGTTATCGAGCTAGTCATTCTAGTCATAGATTTGTAAAAAAAAAAAGAAGATTCTTGACTTGCTAAGGAACAATCCTCAAGATCATTACAGTTTGATTATTAAAAGGTTAATATAAGTCATGCATTGTGTGGTTAGAGCAAACATGTACTGAGAACGAGATATCATTATATTCCCCACATTTATAGAAAATGCAAGGGCATGTTAGTGAAAGTTTATACTTTAAGTTAAATTGGATAAAATGTATAACTTCAAGGGTTGTTAGAGGGCCTTATGTGGTATTTCAATACGTCTGTATTAGGCGATGTAGCTTTTTTATTTACCTGAAATTTCTTAACTTAACTATTTTCCGACTAATTCGCATGTCCTCTAGTGTGCAAAAGGATCAGCTAATCGTTTAAATGTGCATATTAGGAATTATGCCCTCTTGAAGTCACCTTGTTGGATCTTAGTGAAAACATAACTATTGGCTATTGAATGAGGGAAATCCCAGATCATACGTCCCTGATCTTAATCAATCAAATCACAGCATTTTGGTCATGTGACATCACTGATGGGTAATAAAGTAATTTATAGACCTATATTTCCAGGTTAAGGAATTTTTTATGACGACGCGCCCATCTCATCTTACAAAACCTGAATGGTGTTGAAGCAATTTTACCCATTGATAAAATTATTATTATGGAACTATTGGGTTGTCGGACAATGGGCATTTCCAGTTTTAGGAATTTGAGCAGAACAGGTAAAAGTCGAGTGTATCCTGCCCTTAACATTTCATTTAAGATCTCGTCAAATCCACTCGCTTTTCCGTTTCTTAAGAAAAGAAATAGCCCGAGAAATCCCGGGCTACTTTGTAATATCAAAGTTAAGTTCGTTAAAATTGTATTTCTGTTGGTTTAAATAAAATTGTCTAATGTGTTTTCAAGGTCTAAATCGACGTGTGTCGGAACACTATTAAAAAGTTTGTTAAACTGTGACACCCATTCTGTCCAAGAAATTGAATTTCTTTTAGAATTACTATTTGTACCTATGAGTCCATCATACGGTTTCCAAAATGTCTTAGGGTGTTTGGACTGTAAGGATTCCATTTGATCCAAGATTCGCTACTGAAAGATGGGCTTCCTTTTTGCTATTTTTCTTTTGAATTTTTTCTGCAAATATCAAAACTTATTTAATAAAATGGTATCTGATGGAGCTTCGTGAATTCTACATGCCATACCTCTGAGATCCTTAAGCATAATTCTGCAATCCTCGTCAAAACATTGATTATTCGTCGTATTAACCATTTTTCTAGGTTTTGCTTTTAAACACTTTCCAGCATCAATATATTTTACAACAGAAAGTTGTGCTGCACTTATGATAATGTTTCTGCAGAGCTCTCTAGCAAAACGTATCGTTCGGTACGAGAAACATGTTTCTGCAGAGCTCTCTAGCAAAACGTATCGTTCCGTACGAGAAACATGTTTCTGCAGAGCTATTCTAGCAAAACGTATCGTTCGGTACGAGAAACATGTTTCTGCAGAGCTATCTAGCAGAACGCTCTGTTAAGTTTTCCTAACGGAACTAGCTCCTGATGTAACTAATTGTATTGCGGCCCAGTCGACTTAGTTTCTAAATAATGAAAGCACGTTTATTAAATAGTAAAGACATACAAGTCGCGCAATAGCGCTTAGTCCGTCATCAAGTAAGCGTTCGTGACAAACTTAGCTACGTCATTCATGACGTAATTGATTATGACTTCATCCTACACGTCACGTAGTTGATTATGACATCATAAGAGTGATGGATAAACTGGAATCCTTCATTATCTGGATATATTGTTGAAAACATATCAGTTAATATTGACACAACATCGCTACGAAATATATTTTGGTTTTGTCTCGAGATCTGAATTTGTAAATTGCCTGTAATTAGATAGCTGTGTGGTCAATACTGGTACAAATGCGGCATGTCTTGATCTGGCCCCTGTACTATAATGGCAGAAAGAACGTATTGTTAATTGAGCGCGTACTTGGAAGAGGTTTTGAAATATCCTTCATCCACACTCGTCTAACTCCATTTTCTAGAGATCGATCAAATAGGTACGTCTCAAGGTCATGATAGAGGCCGTCGTATCGTACCGACGATAGCGCGACATAAATCGTGATATAAACTAAAAACTTGCACATGCTATAGCGGAATCACATGCGATTGTCTTAATGGCGGCAGTTGCAGGTCTTCTTGCTCAAAGACGTATGAAATTGCGAAGAAGATCTTGCTAGGCTCGTACTATACTACAGAGCAGACGTGAATTTGGAGACATGTCATTTATTAGAAATGTTTATAAGCCAGTACAGAATGGGATTGCATGAAACAGATATCGAGACTGATAAGTCAGCCCTTGTGTTGTCGTCGTTCAATGGAGATTCTTATCATTTTAGATTTAAATTCTTTTATTAAATTGTCATTTACTAAGCTCAAATGAGAAATAACATAATATGGAGGTTTTTCTGTTTTCTGATGTTTCTGATTCTATTTATTGAAGGTAAAACAAACATTGATCAAGATAACACTTTCACTGTTTCCGACCTTTCCGACTGTTCTATCATCTATGACATCATTTCAATTAGTTATGTAAAACATTTCTCTACCAACAGACAATGAAGACAATTGTATGTCATCTTATTCATGTGACATTATGTTCTAATAATAACTGTGTTGATTGCTTGTTAACACCGTTACCTCCACCACCAAATGTGACAGATTATATTTTAGCACATGTACGTTTGTCTATTAGCAGGATATCTAAACGGTTTTGCACGGATTATAATCAAACTTGGTAGAAATGTTGAGTACGTCAGCCGGACACAATGATTAGATTTTAGTGTTGATCCGGATCCAAATCCTGATCAAGATATGAAATATAGAATGCGAGATATCAAAGAAAGGTTATGGACGCGGCCAGGAAAGATTTGGTTGAGCATGTAACAGGGATAGCACGATTGCATATGTATATATGCATATACCGATCTAGATCCGGCGTCGGATCACGTTTAACATTTAAACGTTTCAAGCAAAATATCTCAAAATTCAGATGCAGAGCAACTTGGCAGACTGGTTGCTGTGCAACAAGGAGACATTTGTTCGATTTTGGTGTCAAATCAGAAAGTCCTCAACAATCTCGCAGGTAAAATGATTATATCAGCGTGGGGGAGACATGTGCTCTACCAAGAGACAGGTAAAGTACAGCTCTCTTAACTGATTGGGGACTGCTGAAATGGGTCCAGGAATGTCATCGTCGCAAAGAAAACCCATTTCGCCTGTTGTTTTGCCGCTGAACGGCTTTTTGTCTGCACATTTTCTTTCTTTTTGCGGACATGCTCATCCTTGAAGTTTTGGCATCTCTTTTTTCTATCTTATTAATTCACTTGTATGGGTACGATACAAATTATGCACACATATTCACATGCTCGTCCGCCTGTCTGAGAATATAATTCTTAATTAAATGGCACAAATTGATGCCCTGAAAAACGCGCAGACACGCACACACACGCTTTTTGTTTGCACGCACCCACCCCACGCCCGCAACATACACATACCTACACGCTCTTAGCATTGATATTTAAGTAACAGCATTGGGCTAACCATATATCCATCCAATAAAAATGACTTGCATATAGATCCGTCAATGCATATTGCCAGAACATACTTTTGAGGAATGAATTCCTCAACTTAACATGCAGTTGTGCAGAGACCATTATAGGGGTAGAAATGTGGTAGCTAATTAAGATAAGCAACCTTCAAAAATGAGGGACAGAGAAGTTAAATAGCTGCTACACTATTTCAACCATAGCATTGCAATATCGAGATTATAAACCGATCATAAAGGTAGGCTGTTGGATATTCTTAAAGTAACTGGAGAGAAGGCTGATGCAGCCTTTGTTGTCGCTGCTTTCACATAGAATTAATTTTTTTAAATTATTATGATTTTCCTACAATGCGCATAATTTAGTATGCACAGGTGAACGGTTAACTGATCAACCTAAAATAATTATGACGAATATAGGGACATATTGACAAATGGGATCAGGTCAAAATTGATGGAAAATCGTGTGACCAACGCCAGAATAGACCTGTTTTCTATTCACAGCAATTTGGTAAACGACAAACGCACGACTTTCATGCTACTGTCAGAGCTCAGAAGCACGTAACTATAAATAACTACTACTACTACTACTACTACTACTACTACTACTACTACTACTACTACTACTACTACTACTTCTTTTTTTGGGGGGTAACGCGATCAAAGGATCGTGTGGAAAGCCTTTCTACCCAAAAATATTTACTGACAAAGAACACTAAAATGTAGGGAAATTAATTAACACACAGTATACGTCAGTATTATGTAGAAATAAATTCTATAAATTTAAAAATATATTTATAAACATTATATAAATCATATTATTGCATTGCTATAAAAGCAATGAAACGGTGCTCATACAATGAAATTAATATGGACCACTTAACTTATGTTCATTACAAAATACCCTGATGCAATTGCCGTACACACATGAATCTCCAAAACTGTTTCAAAAATTACCATATTATGAATATTTTGGCTACTGTGAATACATGATTAGACCAAATTACAAAACATAAAATGAAAAAGCCAAGTTAATTTACATTGAATGGACGTTTTGAAAATTACCCCAGAACAAATGATACTAAAAATAAACATTCCTGTAGACCATGTGGTTGACTATAAACACTATTTGAATTATTAATCATGATATTTTCAAGGTTAATTTTGTGGTTGTTGAAAATTTAAAGCCAATTTGATTGGAAGCTGTTGCTATCATGCAGCAACAGCATCCACACACTCAAATACTAAAATAAACAACACAAAATCTAGTGAAAAACATGTTTCCTAGCAAGAAATCCGTTTGAATATTAGGAACGTAACTGAACTGGAAGGCATTGCTGTCTTATATTCCAATCCAGTCCAATCACGCCCAAAACATTTTGTCCTGAAAAGATTTTAAGGAACTACTAAGCTGCATTGAATCTGCAAATTTGTCTTTTTCCATTTTTCCATTACTTATTTCAGCTTTACACGATCTTCAAAATAACTAATAGCCCAGAATCAATGGAAACCATCTCGCCTCTACACCACTTGACTTTAAATCGATGGAGGCTATTTCCCTTCAGTGATGCATGGTATTCACGTTGTAGACAATATGCAAGCGAGAAATCAAAAATATTTTTTAATTTCGTAAAGTGGATAGTGCTAGGATCGTCAAGTACATCGTAGGCTCTAGAGCAACGGTATTTCCATATGCTCCAGTTGCCTAAACTAAGGCAAAATAATGCGATCTTTTTAACATCATTATTTACATTATATCCAGAAAGGTCGTGAAACAGTATTTCGGTAGGTGCAATTTGGAACTGCGATGCATCAAACTTAATTAAAACACGTTTGATGTATGTCCAAAACTGAGCAATAACAATGCAATCCACAAATAAATGGACGAGTGTTTCCTCTGCTGTTAAACACTATAAACACCTGTCACTCTCCGTAATTCCTACTTTCTTGAGGAGAGAGCCTACCCATAGCCTTCTATGGATTAATCGCCAAACAACATCTCTGGCTCTATTAGGGATATGTGAGGAATGAATGTTGCACCACACATCATTCCAATTTTCCGGGAAATAAGTGGAATTTCCCCAAGCAGCAATTGCCTTTGGAATAGCCGGATTTTGTAGCTTTAACATGTGGTACCAATACTTGCATCTTACAGAACATGTGAAAATTCTATCCCCATATTTTAGCATAAGTTTTGGTGTTTCAACAGTCATAGATGCTTTGGGTAGGCGAAACCACTCCCTAGGAATGGCTACCTGCAACCGCTTTAAAAGGCGTTGTGCATCGATTGGTCGAAGATTTGTTGTCTGCACTATCTCATGTAGGGATTTCCATTCACGCGTGGTTGCACTAACAAGATCAGAGAAATATTTTAATCCATGTCTAGCTAATGAGAAATAGTATAGAACCCAACCATTATGTAGTATTCTATCATTTCCCCAAAGTTGTTGATTTAGTGCATGTTCCCAGTATAATGGCGAGGCTTCCATTTTCACAAAACCATCTAATGCTTTTTTAACCTCCAGATATGGACTAGGAATGCGTGTGTAATTTAGTGGTGGTTTAGAAGACCAAAAAACCGACTTTGCCGAAAATGGTTCCACATATCTTTCAATGAGGCATCGAGATATCTGTGCCCATTGATTGTCACAATGGATCAAATCAATAAAAAAATTCAATCGCAATGAAATACTTTTATTCCTGATGTCTGGAATAGCTAGACCTCCTTGAAGTTTATCGTTTGTACATATTCTTTGTGAGACAAGATGTGTATTTCCTTCCCACAAAAAGTCAAACACAATTCTATTAATCTCTTGTTCAATATGTTTTGGCATATGCACCACAGAGGATACCATATTTGTGACAAGATTAAACTATTTAAAACTAAAGCTCGTCCAAAAATTGTCAGGTGTCTATGACGCCACATTGTAATTGTCTTCTTTAGTTTGGCAATGACCTCTGTCCAATTTTGAGAACCAAAGTCTTTTTCACTAAAGTGGATTCCTAGGATTTTGATTGAATTGCTTGTCCAAGTGATATCCATTGGCTGGTCAGTTCTTGTTTTCCAAGGACCCAAAAATAAGCCAACAGATTTGTCTTTATTTATTTTGAGACCAGATGCTCTTTGGAAGTTTTGTAAGATGACATTCAATCTACCAAAATCCTGATCATGTCCTACAAAGACAGTGGTGTCGTCACACTATTGAGACACCTTAACAGGCTTCTCTATGCCTTGTATGCTCAGACCTTGAAAGTGGATATCTTGTCTTAATGTTGCACCTAGGGATTCCATGGCTATCACAAATAAGAGTGGTGACAGAGAACAAATCCCTGACGAACACCACGCTCTAATGATACAGGTTGACCAACGTAATTGTTTACAATATATCTGCTGGAAATATTTCTATATAATATTCGGACCATTTTATAAAATTTGGTCCAAATCCTAAGTGGTTCAACGACATAAATAAAAAATCCCATTCCAGTCGATCAAATGCCTTTTCATTGTCTAATCCGACAATTGCTCCATAAATATTATCCGTTTCCACTAGTTGAATCACGTCGTGAATCATCATTGCATTAGTTAAAAGAGAACTTCCTGGAATTGAACAAGTCTGATCAGGATTTATTACATCTGCCATCACACCACCAAGCTTTAATGACAGAGCTCTGGATATAATTTTATAATCGACTCCAAGTAGTGAAATGGGTCTATAGTTCTTCAGATCACTGCGATCACCCCTTTTATATATTAACCGTACATATGCCTGTGACATTGTCTCAGGAAGATGGTCTCGATGAAAGATTTCTATGACAACTTCGTGGAATGTTTTACCAATAAGATGCCAGAATGTTTGATAAAATTCTACACAAAGCCCATCCCCTCCTGGTGATTTGCCAGCTCTCATTGTATTGAGTGATTTTGTTATTTCATCAAAACTTAAGTTCTGTTCACATATATCAACTGATGAAGGAGGTAACTTATCTTGAATATTATTAAGCAGATCTTGTGCTATTTTCTCATCAATAGGTTCTGATCTGTACAGAGATTGATAGAAGTTATGTACAGCACTCAATATATCTGTATTGGAGCTAAGCACTTGGTGATCTACTTGTAAACTTCCAATCAATTTTTCTACACCTCTAAATCGTTCGAGGTTGCAGAAATATTTTGTGTTTTTTTCTCCTTCTACGTACATTTGAGCTCTAGATCTTATTTAGGCGCCTTCAGCCTTTTCCTCCTCAATTGCACGTAGTTTACATTTTATTTCATTCAGATAATCAACTATATGAGATGCGCCATTAGCAACCTTAAGGGAAAGTAGGAATAATAGGCGCTCAAGTGCTTTCACATCCTTCCGCATTTTCCTTGCTTTTTTAATAGAAAATTGCTTGGATACGTGAACAAAGCCTAATTTTACTTCTTCCCACCATGAAATCAAATCTTCTTTATCACCCTTGTTGCGCATTTTAGTCCCAAAAACGTTGTACATGACGATGGTATTCAGTATCATTTAATAAAGAACAATTAAATTTCCAAAACCCAGGACCACGTTTTATCCAGTCGGCATTGTCAATGCTTATATAAACTACACTGTGATCTGAGAAAGTTATTGGACATATGTTTGTCTGTGAAAGATTGCCTTTAAGTGATCTTTGCACATATATTCTATCCAAGCGAGATGCTGTTTGGCCATTAACTGTCACCCTAGTAAAATCACAACCATCGGGTTCTAAAAGCCGATAGCTATCCAGTAAATGTTCAGCATCACAAATCTGTTTTAAGCGATAATGAGTAGTGTCATTATAATTACATAATGAACGTCTATCTTTATCCTTGTCTAAGATACAATTAAAATCACCTCCCAAAATAAGATTTTCTGAACAATCATGGATCACGGATGCAATGCTGGAAAAGAATGCAGCCCGTGGCCCATGAGATGATGGGGCATAAATCGACATAATATTTACTCTGGTATCAGAGACGTCACATGTGACTTTAACCCACCGACCAGCAGTGTCAGTATCTGCTGAAATGATGTTTATGGACCCGAGGCATTTGGGTAAAAATAAAATAGCAACTCCTGCATTTGGCTCAGTGGCATCAGATGTAAACACTTCACCTTGGGCAAGTTGTTTAAAACTTTCGATGGCTTCAGGGCTTCGGAGCCTTGTTTCCTGAAGCAGAGCAATATCAACCCTAAGCTGCAGCAATTTTTCCAACAATAATCGGTGTTTTAAAATGTCGTTGAGGCCGCTACAATTTAATGTACAAATAATCATATAAATAAAGAATCTGTATATATTGGCCATTATACCTAATTAGATTTTGGTTTCTTACTTTTCTCCTGTTTGGCCCATTTCCCCATTTTAGCAGTGAAATCGGAGGTTGAGAGGTCAACAATTGTTAAATGTTGATATTTGGCAATATCAGAATCATTCCGCATATGCCTATATCGTACACCTTTCTGAGTAACATATGGTACTAAAATTCCTCCAGGTTTCAGACCGGTAAACCACCATCTCATCAGAGCGCCGAGACTGTTGTGTTTGAACGGAAATATCAGATTCTGCTATTGAAATCGAATCATCTATATCTTTCTGTTCATTTTCATCATCACCAGAACTCAGGTCGTCTATCTGTCGTTTAAGAACCTTTGGTTGTGCTTTGGTATTTGGCAAAATACTATCAGTCTCAGTTAATGGCGTTAGTGCAAAATCTGTTTCACTTTCACTTTATTGTGACCTGAATTTAGTCTGACCCGGGCAAAAACGAGCGAGTTCGCCATCTTGATCATCTTCCATATCATTGTCATTCTGTGATGGATTTGCACTAACATTTGATGACATTGTAACATTATGATTGGCCACTGACACTGGTGTTTGAGGTAACCCTTCTTCCAATACATCTATCAAATATTCAACGTGAACTGACACTGGGTTGGGCAGATTGTGTACGTTAGCTACAGTAACAGATTCACTAACTTGATTTTTTTTCCTGTTTATCCTCATCTACATTTTGGCTGCCCACCACTAAACTATTTGTGGCCACCTTGCACTTCCATTTGTAGTGGTCAGTGCCACCACACAATAAACATTTGTCCTTATGGGGACAGGCGCTCGCCAGATGGGTCACACTACTACAGATACGGCATGTCTTGATCTGCCCTCGGTACCATATTGGTAAAAAGAATGCATTGTCAATAGACAGTGCACTCGGCAATACACTGGGCAATGTCGATTCACTATCCCGCATCCAGACTCGCCTCACGCCATTTTCTAGTGAACGGTCAAAATCATATGTCTCGCTTTCTATAGACAACACATCCCCATATTTTGCCATTTCCAATTTAATACGCTCATTGGGTATTTCTAGAGGTGCTTTGATCTTTACGAGCAATTTATCAGAATCGATCTCCTGAATCTTACATGCCTCTCCATTAACCACCAGCCCATCATCCAAGCTTGTTTTTAATCTCCTCAGAACAAACGGTAACATTCCAAACGTTCCTCTTTATATTAATGAGGCCTTTCAGTACTGCAGGACCAGAGCCGACGATATCTTTCAAACCGTGATAGACGTCAATAGCCCTCACACTCCACCCCGCTGTCGTAACCCGCAGGCTTAGCCGTTGCTTGTAAACACTAGACATTATGCATGAGTGCACAGTGCGTCAGCACGAGCTCAATACAATAGCTATAACAATAAATGTATAGTCTGGGGAGCGGGTGAAAGAAAACGAGCAACTGAAAATGATCCGGCTTCTAACCAACAACACACACCACCAAAACAACGCTTAAACGTGGAAATAACTAGGACGGAAACGAAGAAGACGCCGCAGTCAGCAATGGCTCTCGCAGTCACTGCGAAAAGACAATGCCAAAAACCACCGCTGTAAATAACGACTTCAAACAACAAAACTTTCAAAAAAGAATATTACAAAACAAAACTATACACACTTATACAGAACCAGGACAAAACTGAAGCATAAATGAGCAGTAGAAATCGTTCAAAATCAACGATATTAGCAGAGCCAAAAGACACGTGTGTTCCCTTTGACTATACTACTACTACTACTACTACTACTACTACTACTACTACTACTACTACTACTACTACTACTACTACTACTACTACTACTACTACTTCTACTACTACTACTACTACTACTACTACTACTACTACTGCTACTACTTTTACTACTACTACCTGCTACTACTACTACTACTACTACTACTACTACTACTACTACTACTACTACTACTACTACTACTACTACTACTACTACCTGCTGCTGCTACTACTACTACTACTACTACTACTACTACTACTACTACTACTACTACTACTACTACTGCTGCTACTACTACTACTACTACTACTACTACTACTACTACTACTACCATTACCACTACTACTACTGCCTTGCCAGCCATCTGGCTGTCTGTGTGTCTGTGTGTCCGCCCAGCCACCCACTCACATACAATTAAGGGAGCTGAATACTACTTTCTTTCTACATGTATGAACAAAGTTTAATTATAAACACTGCAGTGGCCTTTCGGGTGTGGTGAACAAAATTCTATCAAATGGCAAAATATGTCCTCCAAACTTGATTCCTTTTTTCGGCATCAAATGATCAAAAGGCATCAAAAGGCAAAATTGAGTGTCCCAACAAAAGCATATAACACCTTTGAATGATCGGTTCATGATCTCGTGAAGGAAAAACTACTCACTTATCAATCCAATTCGGAAGAGTAAAATTTCACTAATCTGTGTGGAGTGAAACCAGTCCACTAATCATTGGCTTTATTAATGATGTTTGTGATAAACCCGGATCAAAGGAAACTCAAACCTTGCACAAAGTTCAATTGTTCAAATTAAACCATAGAGTAGTTTTTCAAAGGAGATTGAGTAATTCAGTAAACGTATATAAAGCTGTCTATACTGAAGGACTGACAGATTTGTCATACAGGCTACTGATGAAGCACATCCATGTGAAATGCATTTAGCCAATTGACGGTGTCCATAATTACTGTGAGTAACTTATAATATTGCGTATTGTATTGTTGTATTGTTAACCCTTGCATATTACATGTTAATTCTATAATTTGTCTTTCAGGTGTAAGTAATATATTGGTTCAATTTGTAGTTGATGTGAATGAATTTGTGTGCTTGAATTTGAGTTTGCCTGATCGAATCGTTCTTACCTGCTCAACTGCCTGTCTGATTGCTAGTTAGATTGAACGATTGTCTGTCTGAATGGCTATTGCGAGGAAGAATGGTCGTAGGAAGAATGGAGATGGTAAAGGGGGTTCATCTGCGCATGCGCGCCTGGTAAAGCTGTATTACCAAATAATTCAGTGCTTCCACCATATTGCTACGCTACGTAGGCATTTAGATGCCGAAACTCTCCCTGATGGGCTTAGCAGGAAGGTGGAAGAGCTGAATCGATTTTGTAAGCCAGCTATACCAAATGATGACATCTACTTTGCCATCTGGAATGTGAATTTTGAGTGGGAAAAATCTACCATTAAGGCCATGTTAAATCACTATAATGAACAACTTGGTAGTATTAGAACTGAAGTAGTCCTCACACAGGCAATGTCACATTTAGACCTAGGTCGTGCTAAATCCAATGCTATACGCTGGGCAAAAAACAATTATAATAGAAAGCTCGACATTAATGCGATTAGTTCCTTTTACGATTTTGTGCGACCGATAGATCCCTCCCAGCAACCAATTCAAAATCTCGCACAAGCCACGCCTCTGGTCATGATACCAACTGTGGCCCCACAATCACAAATGAAAAAACGCCTTAGATCGCCTGAAACTTCGCCGCCAGTCACAAAACGAGTAGACAATAAAATCTCTCCATCGCTACCATTAGATTCTGGCCCTAGAGATATGCTATTTGAAGCATCACTAATCCCACTACCTGACTCTCCACTAGGCAATCTAAATGACCCAAACGAATATCCGCCCTTGCCACAGAGGGAAAGGGTTAATGGTAGCAAATCTGGTCCACGGACTGACGCTTCTCAGAAATCCCCCCAGAGCAGTCAACCATCGGGTCTCAAGACCCCATCCCCAACAGGGAAACTGCCACAGCCCAGCTTCTCTCCAACTCCAGGTACAAGTAATGCACCGGAGGTGCGTCCTATTAAATTTGCAAATAGACCCAAACAACCAACCATGATGGAGAGAAACATTTCTTGGAAATTTCGTCATGAAATCGAAAACAAAATTGACTGGCGACTACCTGTTCTCACGAACAAAGTACTCATCTTTGGAGCTTCGAACCTGAGTCGCATTAATGTTGAGCCCCACCCTGAAACGCAAGTTGCCTGCTACCCAGGAGCTAAATTGTGTCATACTAGAGGACTAATTCAAAAGTACACTGGATCATTTAAACCAAAGAAAATAGTTATTAACATTGGCATTAATGATATGAATGAACCCATCTCTAGTTCAAAACATAGATTAATGCTGCTTCTCAGTGCGATTAAGTCCAAATTCCCAAACACTGCGATTTACTTCGCAAAACTTAACTATTCAAGTCGGTTGACAGCTCAGCAGAAGTTGGCGATTCAGTCCATCAATTCGACGGCTGAATCATCAAAATCTGTGACTGTCATTCCTGCACTTAGACTCTCCGAATTTAATGTTGTTAAGGATAACATTCATTGGACTGAGAAGACAGCTAACTCGATGTATTCTGCCTGGCTTAAATTCCTAAATTTAAACTAGACAAGGGCCAGGGTAACATCCGCCCGGAAACAGGACTGGGCAGTAATATTGTCAATCTAACTGGCTCCCCATTAGGTGAAGCAGAGCAGTCACTGCTCAATTTTGGTCTTACATTTGTCCCAACACCAAAACCTAAAACAGGTTTAGATGCTCTTTTAGATAATGGCTGTATGGAAACATCTGAATTTAGTCACCGTATTAAGTTAGCAGACTTCTTTCGTAACTCTAATAGTAACATTCCACCATTCATTGAAAAAACTGGCTGGGCACCAAACGTAAAAATCCTGGACCCAGCGATCGGTGAAAGCATAGAACTCTTTTCAGAACGTGTTAAAAATTCTACATTCCTTAATGATCAACCAAATTTACCCTATGAGGAACGCCAGGCCTTAATTGAATTGTCTAAAAACAGCGGAATTGTCATCAAACCTGCAGATAAAGGGTCGGCGACTGTAATAATGCTTAAAGATAACTATAAACGTGAAGCACAACGACAACTTAGTAACCCAAAGCATTACCAGAAACTAAGCAAACCACTTTGGCAAAATAATTGCAGCAAATTTAATGAGATTCTTCAAAAATTGCTCGATAGCAAGAAGATCACCGAAAAGCAACATAAGTATCTCTTTGCTAAACTTGAGTCAAAACCACGGACTTTCTATCTTTTGCCAAAAATTCATAAACCCATAGATTCGTGGTTGGACCCAATGTCACCGCCCGGGCGACCTATAATCTCTGATTGTGGCTCAGAATCCTACAGAATCAGTGAATACATCGATTACCATCTACAGCCAATAGCAAATAGACACCCCAGCTTCTTGAAAAACACAGAAGACTTCTTATCACAGGTCTCTGAGACCTGGATACCTCCAAATTCATTCTTGGTCACGCTTGACATCGATGCTATGTATACAAACATTGACATCGAGAAGGGTATAAATTCTATCCGTAGAGCATTCGTGAACTACCCAGACACCAACAGGCCAGACAGAGAAGTAATAGCTCTATTAGAGCTGAGTCTGAAAGGCAATGATTTTGAATTCGATGGCGAAATTTACCAACAAATTTGCGGCTGCGCGATGGGCAAGCGCTTTAGCCCATGTTTTGCCAATATTTACGTAGCAGAGTGGGAGGACGAAGCATTAGAAAAGTGTTCAAAACATCCCCTCATTTATCGCAGGTACCTTGATGACATTTTCATGATTTGGCAACACACAAAGGCAGAGTTTGATGAATTTTTCGAAATTCTGAACAATCACGATCCGAATATCAAATTAAAAGCAACCATTGACGAGATGTCCGTAGATTTCCTGGATGTAACTGTATATAAAGGTCTAAAGTATGAAACAACTGGCTACTTAGACTACAAAGTGTATTTCAAACCAACCGATTCGCATCAGCTATTGCACAAAAAATCTTTCCATCCACCACATACTTTTAAAGGAATAGTTAAATCACAAATAATCCGTTTTCACAGGAATTCGAGTGATAGGAAAAACTTTGAAGAAGCGTGCTCTACCCTATTCAAAGCCCTCAAACCACGAGGTTACTCCTCACGATTCTTGCGCAAAATCAAATCTGAAACATTAGACGGCTTGGAAACCATTCCAGATAATGCCTCAAATCGTCGGCCTACCAAAATTTCTCACAATCGTCCTATTATAGGTGTAGGCGAATCTCGCAAATGCGGAAAGAAAAGGTGCAAGTTAGATGAATTTCTCCCAAACCAGAATACTTTCACGAGCTTTCAAAACAAAAGCAAGTTCCAACTTCAGTCTAATCTAGATTGTGACTCTGAAAATGTTATTTATCTAATTTCATGCAAATTGTGCCAAAAACAGTATGTCGGCGAAACCAAATGTCCATTAAGATGGCGGGCAACTCGACACCTCTCAGATGTTAGGCTAGAGGAAGACACACATGTTTCCGAACATTTTAATCTTCCTGACCATTTAGTCCTTCGTGACTTTGAAATTATGCCGATTGAACAGCCACCCCTTTCAGATACGGCAGAAGAAACTGATAAACAAAGAAAACTTCGAGAATCGTTTTGGATTAAAGAACTCGAAACACAGTGGCCAAGGGGAATAAACTCGGACCCAGGCTTAGCTGATCAACGTGACAAAATTCCATTCATTCTGACCTATAATCGGAAAAACGTTGAAATTTCCAAAATTTTGAAAGATGAGTATCAAAACCTACAGGAGAAACTGAAACAACCCTTTAACAAGCGTCCAGTAATTGCGTTCAAGAAAAATCTGAATCTACGTGACATCTTGGTAAAAGCAAAACTCAAATAGCTATCCATAATATCCATCTCAATCATTCAACATTAACCCTTGCATGATGGTCAGCCAAAAACGGTCTATTTAGTGATCTTGGGCAATGTCCATTTGCCGGCGGGGATTGGAGTATTTTTGAAAATTTACCACTGTAATGACTGGCTCGGGAACCGAGACAGTCGTTCCAGTGGTATATTCTCGGGAATGACCTTGTCTGTGCCTGCAAATGTACATTAAATAAGTAAGCGCATATTTGGATTTTACTGAACAAATTTAACCAGTAAAGGGTTAACATTAATGCCATATGGCTTTCCTCAAACAAAATGACAAATCTCAGGCAGTAAGATAAACCAAAATATCTTAAATTTTTGAATTTTTTCAATCATTGAAGATTCTGAGCCAGTGCGTTGACAATATTGACTACTACTACTACTACTACTACTACTACTACTACTACTACTACTACTACTACTACTACTACTACTACTACTACTACTACTACTACTACTACTACTACTACTACTACTACTACTACTACTACTACTACTACTACTACTACTACTACTACTACTACTACTACTACTACTACTACTACTACTACTACTACTACTACTACTACTACCGCTACTACTACTACTACTACCGCTACTACTACTACTACTACCGCTACTACTACTACTACCGCTACTACTACTACTACTACTACTACTACTACTACTACTACTACTACTGCTACTGCTACCTACTACTTCTTTTTTTACTTTTTTTTTTAAAAACCGATGTTGACGCAGTCGGACAAACTTCACGGAGGAACGCCTTTAAAAAGGCTTGCAAACCCCCAGAAAAAAACCTGGTGAACTTGTAATCTTGATTAATATTACACCAAAACAATGATAAATAATGAGCATTAATACAATCTATAAATACATATGGCTTAAAAAGTATAGATACAAAACAATAGGCTGATAAAGCTCCGATAGCAAAACAAAACCTAACAAAGGCATTACTATTCAACCCAGGTGTAGTAGTAGACCCGTGTGGCGAGTGCAACAATCCAACAAATGAAAAGTGCCTCGTCAATCTATGACAAATAAGTCAATCATTGACACCAGTGGGCTGATTCTCTAAAGATCAGCGGGCGTAGTAGCATTTGGGTAGTATAATACATATAGTCGGCAGAAAAATTTCATAAAAATTGATGGCGCTCTTGTTTACATTTTCAATTTACTTTATTGTAAGGTTTTGTAAATTACCATTCAATCCATGTGTGGTAGTAGGCCCGTGTGGCGAGTGCAACTATTCAACAAATGAAAAGTGACTCGTCAATCAATGACAAATAAGTCAATCATTGACGCCAGT
>CM067366.1:12057231-12060231 GCA_034401795.1 Chaetoderma sp. LZ-2023a | reverse complement strand
GGGGATGATTGATGGGCAGGATCCATCCATCCATCCCACCATCCACCCACCCATACATCAAACCATCCATCCATTCATCCATCCATTCATCCATCCATCCATGGAAGGGAGGGAAGAAGGGATGGGAAAGATCCATCCATCCATCCATCCCGATGTGGAGATGGAATGAGGGATGGGAAGGAAGGAAGAATGGAGTGGGCATGGCTGGATAGACGGGGAGGACTATCCATCCATCCATCCATCCATCCATCCATCCATCCATCCATCCATGCATCCATTCATCCATTCATCTATCTATCCATCCATCCATCCATCCATCCATCCATCCATCCATCCATCCATCCATCCATCCATCCATCCATCCATCCATCCATCCATCCATCCATCCATCCATCCATCCATCCATCCATCCATCCATCCATCCATCCATCCATCCAACCAACCGTCCATCCATCCCACACACCCATGGAAGGAAGGGGATTGGGGATGATTGATGGGCAGGATCCATCCATCCATCCATCCCACCATCCACCCACCCATACATCAAACCATCCATCCATTCATCCATCCATCCATCCATCCATGGAAGGGATGGGAAAGATCCATCCATCCATCCCGATGTGGAGATGGAATGAGGGATGGGAAGGAAGGAAGAATAGAGTGGGCATGGCTGGATAGAGGGGGAGGACCATCCATCCACCCATCCACCCACACGCACGCACGCTCACACACACACACGCACACACACATACACGCGCACGCATGCACGTACCCACATTTACACACGCACGCATGTACGCACGTACACACATGTACACACGTAGGCACATGTTTATACGCACGCACGCATGTACGCACGCACGCACACACCATTCACATTACACCCCCCCCCCCCGACCCACCCCCATGGATGGATGAGAGGCCGGATGATGGATGGGTAGGAGAGAAGGATAGAGCGGGGATCGGCTGGAGAAGGTGCAGGAGTGGGAGTTCGAGATGGACAGACGGGCAGTGGGACGGCAGAGTAGCGGGAGGGATGGGCAAACGGACTGACGGACAAGTGGACCATGTGACAGCCAGACCAGTGAATGCATGGGTGGATTGACAGGAGCTGATGGATGGTTAGGCGGGTGGACCAGTGAATGAGTGGAGAAGCAGGAGAGTGAATCCGGGAATGATTGTAGAATTTGGTATATAAGTCTCTCCACTGAAAGACCGACAGACTGCCTGACGGTGTCGACGGATATATAAGTTATGTTTTTACAAGGCAGTAAAATAACAGAACTGGCACTCGCAAGTATGTAGTCAATATTGTCAACGCACTGGCTCAGAATCTTCAATAATTGAAAAAATTCAAAAATTTAAGATATTTTGGTTTATCCTACTGCCTGAGATTTGTCATTTTGTTTGAGGAAAGCCATATGGCATTAATGTTAACCCTTTACTGGTTAAATTTGTTCAGTAAAATCCAAATATGCGCTTACTTATTTAATGTACATTTGCAGGCACAGACAAGGTCATTCCCGAGAATACACCACTGGAACGACTGTCTCGGTTCCCGAGCCAGTCATTACAGTGGTAAATTTTCAAAAATACTCCAATCCCCGCCGGCAAATGGACATTGCCCAAGATCACTAAATTGACCGTTTTTGGCTGACCATCATGCAAGGGTTAATGTTGAATGATTGAGATGGATATTATGGATAGCTATTTGAGTTTTGCTTTTACCAAGATGTCACGTAGATTCGGATTTTTCTTGAACGCAATTACTGGTCGCTTGTTAAAGGGTTGTTTCAGTTTCTCCTGTAGGTTTTGATACTCATCTTTCAAAATTTTGGAAATTTCAACGTTTTTCCGATTATAGGTCAGAATGAATGGAATTTTGTCACGTTGATCAGATAAGCCTGGGTCCGAGTTTATTCCCCTTGGCCACTGTGTTTCGAGTTCTTTAATCCAAAACGATTCTCGAAGTTTTCTTTGTTTATCAGTTTCTTCTGCCGTATCTGAAAGGGGTGGCTGTTCAATCGGCATAATTTCAAAGTCACGAAGGACTAAATGGTCAGGAAGATTAAAATGTTCGGAAACATGTGTGTCTTCCTCTAGCCTAATATCTGAGAGGTGTCGAGTTGCCCGCCATCTTAATGGACATTTGGTTTCGCCGACATACTGTTTTTGGCACAATTTGCATGAAATTAGATAAATAACATTTTCAGAGTCACAATCTAGGCACATGTTTATACGCACGCACGCATGTACGCACGCACGCACACACCATTCACATTACACCCCCCCCCCCCCCGACCCACCCCCATGGATGGATGAGAGGCCGGATGATGGATGGGTAGGAGAGAAGGATAGAGCGGGGATCGGCTGGAGAAGGTGCAGGAGTGGGAGTTCGAGATGGACAGACGGGCAGTGGGACGGCAGAGTAGCGGGAGGGATGGGCAAACGGACTGACGGACAAGTGGACCATGTGACAGCCAGACCAGTGAATGCATGGGTGGATTGACAGGAGCTGATGGATGGTTAGGCGGGTGGACCAGTGAATGAGTGGAGAAGCAGGAGAGTGAATCCGGGAATGATTGTAGAATTTGGTATATAAGTCTCTCCACTGAAAGACCGACAGACTGCCTGACGGTGTCGACGGATATATAAGTTATGTTTTTACATATGGAAATTGAAGCCGCACGTTGCCAGTGCGTCAATAAAATTAAAAAAATACATATACTGCCAGAGCCGTGCTGGAGTCAGAGTACAATAGGCGTAAAAGCCTAGGATTGAATTGTGGCGGATGCATCCACAGATAGTCCCATATGAATCGTCAGTGTGTCAGTATATCAGACATGTGAAAGCTGGTCGGCCAATCCTTGACTTTTTAGTCTTGGTGCGGTAGTCCAGTGGAAAGATGCCTGGTTGCTGATGCTATGCGGAGTTGCAGGATGACGGTTCGATCCCCCGACCGGGAGATGGTGATCAACAAATTAAACTAACGGGTGCAGC
>CM067366.1:11909731-12054731 GCA_034401795.1 Chaetoderma sp. LZ-2023a | reverse complement strand
TCGATACCTGAATTCGCTGACTAACACTTTCCAGACAATTTTACGGGTAAGTTGTTGAATATGTTGAAACTAATTTGACTGGGAGCTGTTGCTACCTATGGCAGCAACAGCGCCCAGTCAACTTAGTTTCAAAATATTCACCACAATGTTTATTAAATAGTAAAGACATCCGCTTAGTCCGTCATCATTAAGCATTTGTGACGAACTTATTTACCTAATTCATGACGTCATTGGTTATGAACGTCAGCGCGCCAATCAGCAAGGTGCTGTATATTTTAACCAATCTCCACATAAACTGATACACTTACTGCAGAATAAACTTGTGTCCAGACTGAAATATCTGCCCTGCGTGATTACCCACTCACAATATAAGCAATATAATAAGAACGAAATACGAACAAAAATGACTGACCATTGAGTATTTGTTTTTTGTGAGCTCGGTGGCTTAACCCGCTCACCCAGGAGAGGATAGTGTTTCAATATCACGACAAGCTCTGGAAGACTATAGACTAGAGTTATTATTATTATTATTATTATTATTATTATTATTATTATTATTATTATTATTATTATTATTATTATTATTTCAATAATCAAACGTATTTATTTTGTGCGTTAGTAGCGTTACCTACCACTCATTCATCCCTCAGTCGATGCTTCTCTTCTTCCGTCCTTCCCTCTGTCACTCTCGGACCACACACCCGCTCGCCAGCTCACCCACTTATTTTTTTTTTTTGATTCTGTTATAATTTTCTTTTTCATTTATTTATTTGGTTTTGTTTTAATTTTCTAGAATTTTGCAGTAGTAAAACTGATTCAGATGTATGTGAAAGTCGTGGTGGGAGGTGGGGATGCGCGTTTTGCCACGAAGTGCCGCTTGTGCAATATTGTCCATTTATGTGTGGCTATTGCTAAGTATAACATTCATAGGTAAGATCATCATCATCATCATCATCATCATCATCATCATCATCATCACCATCATCGTCATCATCATCATCATTATTGTCACCGTCAGCATCACCATCACCGTCATTGCCATCGTCATCGTCGTCATCGTTGTCATCGTCATCATGATCATCATCATCATCACGACCATTAGCACCACAGCCACAACCAACACCACCAGCACCACCACCACCACCACCACCACCACCACCACCATCACCACGACCACAATTTTTTTATTATTATTATTATTATTATTATTTCAGAAGTCAGCAGCAGCGTTATCCATTTGTATTTTCCTCATCAACTCAAATCAAACAGCCATGAAAGAACTCAGTACAGCCTACAGTATATAAACATCCGTTATCTTTGAAATCCGGGTATCTTCGTTTCAATCTACTCATACTAATAGTTATTAGCTGTTCTTCGAAACTGATTTGAATGCAATATTTTGTTGGCAGATGCAGCGACAGTTCTCAGTCAAATTAGTTTGAAAATAGTCAACAAATTAGTGTACGTCTACTTGTAATTAAGCGCCGGTACTTTGTTTTATTTGCGGCGTACACCGAGATGTAATTGAGTCCGAAATCGATCTTAAGACGCAATATCTCGGGGAGCAAAACAGCATAGCCAGTAAGTTAACCCTTTCACCGATAACTTCCCCTGCATCTCAATCTCGGGGCAAACAATCAGGAAAGCTGTGGAATATTTTGAATTCAATATGACTGGATATCGTTGCGGGATTAGGCAGAAACGGCTTCCAGTCGTATATTAATTTCAAATGCTATACATCGTAAAGCATTGGCTTTTTCATGGATTTGTCGTTGAAAGGGTTAAAAATTATGTTTTGTACTTGATCAAGTTTATCTTTTCATATCCTACTATTAATCCTCGACCACCAAAAGGCCGAGTTAGAAACCCTTTCAGTCAAATTAGTTTCAAATTATTCAACACCTAATTAAGCCTGTATGGTTACCTTGAAACTACGATTTTGGGAATTCAGTGTTAAGATGGTTAAGATACTATTACTAAAATCATTTCACAATTTGCAACCATAACCTATTCGTTTTGAAATTTAGAAATAAAATCATAATTATACTTCATATGAAATGTATTGCTAATCATGTGTCTCATTATCAACAGTTAAATTGCCATAAAGCAATAAACGAAGAACACACTAAGGCAATTTCTTCTGTTGTCTCTTTCTAACCACGTGACACCCACCGAGTCTCTTAGATAAGTTTCTATTTGTGTCGGCGCCCACATCCATCACCATCATTACCCTCCCCCCGTAAGTGGTCTGTCTGTCTGTCTGTCCGTTTGTATGTCTGTCTATATGTCGATCTGTGGGTTCGGAATTGTATCTCAAAAGTACTAATCCGATTTGGCTCACATTTTAACACAATGAAGGAACTTGCCGTGCAAGAGGACTTCCCGCCTTTGCCCATGACCAGGATAAAAACTTGGATCCGGATCGGATCAAATTCTGGATCTGGATATTTTAGGAAAGTACAGGTGTGACTTGGCACACATTTCAACGCAGGAAAGTGTGTGCCTAGAATTACAGGACTTTCAGATGGATAAAAAAGGGCGAGGGTCTGCAATCTCCTTGTCGTGTGCTCGTGTTCGAATTGCATGTCTCTATTATTTAGTAAACATTCGGGTGAATATTTTGAAACTAATTCGACCGGGTCCTGTTGCCACCATAGACAGCAACAGCGCCCAGTCAAATTAGTTTCAAAATATTCAACAGCTTTCCCTTATAATTTTCTGGAAAGTGATAGTCGGAGAGTCACTTTTAGAGTTTACACTCTTATTACTCATTGGCCTGACGACAACATGATATCACACCAGGAATATCTGACCTTTGCCTAGATGATGAACCCGATAGAGGGTTGCCCAAAGGCCTTAAACGATCAGATGCTCGCATAGCAACAAATCGATCGCTCAATCATTCCAACACGGGCAAAGAGTGTGTGGAGCTTAGCGAGAGATGGGCAGGGCATAGCTAAAACTGGATTCGTCCATTAAGTGATCAGATCTGTGACTTATGTTATTGCAGTGTGTTGCAATCACGTTCATTAAAAAAGTTAAGCCTATGGTAGCACCAGCGCCCAGTCAAATTAGTTTCAAAATATTCAACATAATGTTTATTAAATAGCAAAGACATGCAATTCGTACAACAATGCTTAATCCGTCATCAATTAAGCGTTCGTGACGAACCTATCTCCTTCTCCCATGACGCAATTGATTGTAACTTCGTCATACGCGTCACGTAGTTGATATGACGTCATATGATTGATGAATAAATTGGAAAGGTCCATTGTCAAATGTGAACTTATCTGCCTCAGAAATAAAATGGACAGATTTAAGGGAAATTGGTAAGTGGCCCTAAAAGAGGACGCACTTGAGCCGGCATAGTGTGAGCACAGTGTATGCTAACATTGGTAGTTCTATCAAAACCATTCGGACTCCTACAAGATGAAGATTGACATGTCAGATGCACGTTATACCTACCATCAAGAGATCACAGATTCTCCAAAGGACATTTCCAGCTTTAGCTAAGCTCTACCCACACCTCGAGTAGTAGGGTCGGAGTCAAAATGATACCACCTCCCTCAACTGGCAGCCGTTCGGCGATCCGTGGCCCCCACCGCCCTCTCAATCCCTGGGGCATAGGGTTGTTGAG
This sequence comes from Chaetoderma sp. LZ-2023a, assembly GCA_034401795.1. Classification (NCBI taxonomy): domain Eukaryota; kingdom Metazoa; phylum Mollusca; class Caudofoveata; order Chaetodermatida; family Chaetodermatidae; genus Chaetoderma; species Chaetoderma sp. LZ-2023a. The sequence goes on along the minus strand of CM067366.1, from coordinate 12,051,094 downwards.
ACATGTGGTTGGTGTATGCCTCTAGATGGAGATGGGAGCTATGCCCCCAGGGATTGAGAGGGTGGTGGGGCCCACCACGGATCGCCGAACGGCTGCCAGTTGAGGGAGGCAGTCTCATTTTGACTTCGACCCTACTACTAGTCAAAATGATACCACCGCCCTCAATTGGCAGCCGTTCAGCGATCCGTGGCCCCCACCGCCCTCTCACTCCCTGTGGCATAGGAATTTGAGACAGGTGATCGTGTTTGGTGTATGCCTCTAGATGGAGATGGGACTGTGTAGGCTCAGACAAACACGTAGTCTCTGCCAGAGTCGCATCGGCATAATGGGACCACCCATAGTGTCTTCCATCTACCTTGACAACGCTCACATGATAGGATGCTAAAGTGCTTAGCATTTGCACCACGGCAGACTTTGGCATGTTCCCATGTTACGCAGAGAAGTTGGTGTTAAGCAGGTGTCTCCAGCAGACAACCACGACCTACCCTCTCCACACCATAGAAGTGACAGACAGACTCGATCTCTTCACGTGGGTGAAAGCAGTCGTAAATGTTTCTCCGCAAGGGGTCGACACATGATTGTACTTGGGGTCATCCCGGAAGTGGGCCCACTTGGCATCCAATATCATGGCAGTCTCAGCGCCCTGTGCCACTGCTGTAGACGCCAGCACGAGCAGTATGATGAGAAGCATGGCAATACATGAAGAGTTAAGCTGAATAGAGTGAACCCCTCGAGAAATATCTGTGCCAGATCGAGCCCTGTTCCATCCGGATCGATAATGATCGTCATCCCCTCAGGGGCAGGGGCTAGCTGCTTGAATCTGCCACCGGCTAAGAAACGTAGCTCTAGGACTATATGAGTCGTTTGCGGGCTAGTGAGTCCGACTCGCTGAAGCAGTTTAATAGCACCCTTGGCTTTGGAGACACGTGACACACCATCTACCCATAGGATGCCCTCCTGGAGGTTAACAGCTTCTTCTGGTCCATCGAATGGACGACGCAGCAGGAGCTTTCCACCTGTAACCCCGATCCGGTGACCCACCCTCGTCAGGGAGACACCTTCACCTATGTAGGGGAGGAAGGGTGATCCCCGATTGTAGAGCTTTCGAACTGTCCCATCTCTTTTCACAACAGTGGAGAGGGGAGTAACCTCTATGTCAATGACTTCGGGAGGCCTATATAGTGGCAACCATGTGTACCAGTCACCACCAGGTCCAGCGCGGTACCATACTTCATTCTTCTCAAATATGAATTGCAGGTTTTTTGCCAGGGTCAATAGCAGACCATCATGTGTCATCGGCGGGGCATTGCTCGAATAGGGTTTGACCAGATGAAAGCCGAGGTCGTCATTTAGGGTGTTGATGTCTGTCACCTCTGTATCCAAGACCTCAATCAACGGCTCGAGGATGTACTTCCTCTTCGAGAAATCGTACCGAAACACGATCTTGTGGCCATCTATGTTGCGACCCAGGCACTCCTTCGACATATGCTTGAGGTCTGTGAGCAGCTCCACCCCATCGCCATTAATGGGGTGGAGTGAGAATGCCTTTGAGTTTGCTTCGTACTGCAGGGCGAATGACTTGTTATTGCTTTCTTCTTACCTTGGCAGCATCAACTGCGTACACATCTGCCAGTTCAGCAAGACCAGTCGAGTGAGCAAATATTGGTTCCATAGCACGCTATAGGAGGGGTTTAAACAGGAGATATAACCATGCCGATTGTCTGACTGCTGCTCTCCGGTGGTGAGAACGTAATCTCACCCTCTCTAGTGGGGAGACGGGTGGTACAGTACCATGTAGAATGGGTCCTCTTCGAGGTGCCCCAGTGGGGCACAACATACATACACGCCGATGTGTTACATCAACCTCCGCGCAGTGCACACAGCAGCTCACTGGTAGAGGTTGGCCGGGTCGTGATAGAGTATCTCCCAGGTTCCAACAGCAACCTATGGAAAGCTATCAGTCCTAGCCTGTTCACACCTGTAAATCACCTGTTTGACAGCCCCTCTATTAACATATGTGCCAGTACGGATGGGATATTGGACGCCCATTTAGAGTTTACACTCTTATTACTCATTGACCTGACGACAACATAATATCACACCAGGAATATCTTACCTTTGCCGAGATGATGAACCCGATAGAGGGTTGCCCAAAGGCCTTAAATGATCAGATGCTCGCATAGCAACATATCTGTCAAGAAGAAGGAGAGCAACTACAGCGGGAGAGCTGGTATCAACAGGCTGCCAGCAAGGCAAGGAGGCGAAAGAACAGTGAAGGTTCCCAATAATGGCAGGCCCTCCTGGAGGAGAGTAAGCGGGACGCAGGAGTCTTGACAGACGTCGATGAGCCATATGTCTTCACATACAACGATGAGCCAGATGTATTCACAGACGAGGATGAGCCCGATGTCATACAGTGGTAAGAGGAGATGGCGCAGAAGTGTAAGATCAAGAAAGCCATCCAGCGGCGGACCTACTATCTTGATCATAAGGTGACGTTCCAGATGTCACATCTCAGAAAGCTACTGACACCCGACATAGTGCTGGATGACCACTTTCTAAGAGACGTCTGTCTCGACACTAAAAAGCTGGCATGGTTCACCAGGCTCTCAAAAATGAACCCTTCTGTGAGTCATGAGCCGATTCTGCAGGTGATGCAGGTTTAATCTCCAGGTATACTATGCAAAATCAGAGTACAGGTTTAATATCCAGGTATACTATGGCAAAATCAGAGTGTCGGAAGCAACCAGAACTATACCCCTCTCTGACTGCTGACGAGGGTGGTACAGTACACGGCTGGCGACTCCAGCAGATAGATGCCATCAGGCAGAATCTCGTCCATGAGGCAGAAAAGTACAGCAGAATGCGCAGGCGATATAAGACAGCCTACAACGTCCTCGCGCATACAACCACCGCTGCGGGTGTGATTGGAGCCAGTGCTGGTGTGGAAGCTGTGGCCACCCTCGCCACAGCGGTGGGTGCCATCGTCGCCATCCCGCTGGGTGGCGTGACACTAGCTACCACTGTCTTGGCCACTGGCTTGGTGGTGGAGCAGCGGCAGATCACAAGGAGGCTGGAGAAGCATGCTAAGTACTTGACACTGGCACAGAGTATGCTACGGACTATCGAGGATGGACATGTCACCGATGAAGAGTACCACCATATATTGAAGGCCCAAGCTGTGTACCACACGGAGAAACCTAAAGTGCGACAGCAATACCTCAAAGGCTTCAGCGGGTGGTCTGATATGGAGGAGCTAAAAAACGAGATGGTACGGCGAGGTCGCCTCGCTGGTCTCTGGAGTCGAGACGACTACAAATAGTGTACTGCCTGTACGGTAGCTTTAAGAACACCAGTATAGATGACCTTCCCACTGAACCCCACGACAGTCATCCAGAGCCAACCGCCCCTCCTGGGTACACCCTTGACTGCCTGAGAGGTCTGTTGTCTGATATACCAGAGCTAACACAGTAATGGAACAGTTTATTTTATATATTTTTGCGGCAACTATTTCGGATTATAGTATATTTTTAGTTGACTTATTCCCGATTTTCACTGGAATTTCCCTTTAAGTCATAAGATCCAGAAATTTCGTTTGAGAATACAAATATTTGGACCAGAAATGTATAAATTTCTGATTTAATAGCAAAGTTACACAGAAATGTAAACATTTTGACAGTTAATCTGGTTTTGAAACACCAGGGATTTAAAAGGAAGTGTGACCATTTTACAAAATCGAGGCGAGCATTATGAAAATTTCAGTCAGAAATTTAAATAGATTCAGCCTGCAACAAGGGCATTTAGGTTTAACAGCAACAATCTTTACAGGAAATATGAAGATTTTGGACTGAAATGCATAATTTTTATTCAGAAACATGAGAATATGCAGAAATATGACCATTTGGGCTGAAAATACAAAGATTTCTGTACAAAGCCAGGATATTTAAGTTTCAGATGTGAAAACTTTGACAAAAACATGACCATTTAGGTCAGAAATGATGGAATTTGCATCCAAAAAAGATAATTTCCATGCAAAACAAAAGAATTGATGATGGACACTGGCTCAAGGATCAAAATCTATATATCACGGTTTTCAATGTCAAGACCATCAACTGCATGTAACAAAAGCTCAAATGTGATTGGTCGATAATGTCCAGTTTGCTTTAGCTTAGCTGACTTTTCTCACACATATATCCGGGGAAAACATCTACCAGTAGATCAATCTGGCCTAGTTTCTTAAAAGTATATGTCAATGTTAAATTGTCTTAGATTTGAATGGTCACCAATATAATAAAACATTTAGCCAGTAAGCTCTGCCTGAAGTGGCTGATCGTGTGACAGAGTGATCTAAATGGTCAAGTGCCTGTCTTCCAAACTCAGAATTATCTACTGGTAGAATGGTAATGTTTAAAAAAAAATTAATGACATGCAAATAAACTTTGCCTATTTTTTTATTTATTGAGCTATTTAGACCAAATACATTGCCATGGAATAAGCTCATTTGGCCTCTCAGGCTTTTCAGACCATGGGAGCTAGAATTGAGATCTGCCGAAAATTAAATATTTTGAAAATAATTTGTCTGAAACTGATTTAGGTCTTGATCTTTGAGCAGCTATATCCTTAGATCTTACTGACTTAATAAAGAAACAAAGAGTGTTTTGTCTTGCTCACTCTGATTACAAATAAATCAGATTTCAAATGAGATGATGTATGAAGATTGTAGAATATCTTGAAATTAACCTGATTGACAGCTGTGTGTCCCTCTCTATGGAACAACAGGTTTCAGTGAAATTATTTTTTAAATAGTTTGCCTATTGAAATATCATCTGCGATGTACACTGCCATTGTCATACAGAGTGAAATTGGATATTGTTTCCTCTTGTTTTATTATTTGATATTTTTTTTCAGATGAGAGTTCTCACCTCAGATGGATGCCTTACATAATGTCAAACATGCCCATGTAAGCGAAAAGTCCTTATTGTTTTGGGTGACTGCACCTTCTCATTGAGTACAGGGGTACAGCATGAAATAGATTCCTAAGATTTCCTGACTTTGCAGCTGATCATTGAAATCATATATATACAAATTCTAACCTTTTATTTCAGTGAATTAAGTTGTGATTTACTTCTTGGACATCAGACTTTCTATCCCTACACTTTAAAAAAAAATCGCTGGTATATTGAAATCATAGTCCTACCTGTCTGTTTATTTAAAGGTCAAAAGGAGACCATTTTCGAAGTTTACCACTGTATTGACTGATTCTGTTATCGCACCAGCCACTCCAGTGTAAAAATTTCAAATATAGTCTTTTGGCCTACAGAGATATTTCTCAAGACCACTGCAGAAACTATTCTGGCCGGTTCCATGACTAATAGCTTATATTCAATACATTATCTCATTCAAAACCGGAAGACCACACAACATTTTCGTCATAGTAATACGAGGTTGTTGGGTGTACAGGGTACATGGCCATTTTGGGCTGATAGATAGTAATACCAGTTTAACCCTCAATGTCTCAATTGCAGGACAACTATACAGGAAAACTGTAAAATATTTTGAATCTATGGCAGCAGCAGCTCAGTCAAATTAGTTTCAAAATACTCAATAGAATATTCACTACTGTAGATCATAAATAATTTGTCATTTCTGGACAATGGGGGGGGTTAAAGGTTAACACTTTGAACTCTGAATATCAGGCTAGACAGATTATTCTGGATGAAAGAAATATTATGTTAAATATTGTGTTTTAACTAGATTCAACATTCTGTATTCACATATAGTTAACTAATTTAACAGTTCAATACATCCACCAAAGTATATATCGTGGTGGGCCCTTGGCAAACTAGGTAAATGCACAGATAAAAAGCTCAACAACCTACAATGGTGGAAGGCTGATATCCCCACCCCACCCTACAGAATAACAACAGCTTCCAATACAGTAGGAATACAGTACGTATGTATGATTACTGTATTCCGCGGCTGTAGTAGTAGAAACACCCTACAGCTGCAATCAGTCCTTCCTCGCCTTTGCCCGCTGTGTCTTGTCCTCAGCCGAAATCCTTAGCTTCCTCGGGTCCATTCTTGACAACAGTCCAGTTCATAAATAGGTTAATACGTTTCCAAAAAAGAAACATGTTATCTCGTTTATAGTAAAATATTAAACACGAGGTAAGATTTTGTTGAATATTTTCGAGCTACGGCTGCAATGGCTTCCAATCAAATTAAGTCCAAAACATTGAACTGTATATTTTATCTTGTATTCGAAACTACATAAGTTATTTCTGAGCCGTACTCTACCTCCAACAGTGAAAGGTTGATATTTCCCGGAATCTTAGAACACATTTACAGAAATACATTTCAGAAGCTTGAATCTGCCATTACAGATTTGCATAAAATAATGTCAATTATGTGTGTGTTTGGATTTCATAAGTGTGACTAGATACTGAATAATTGCCGTTTTAAGCGATGTATTGCCAAATTCATAATCAGCTGCTTAAAATGTAAACAGAGGTGTTTTACAGTCCACTCGCCTGTTTTGGGGTTCTCCCCACCCCTCCCCCACCCCACACTCCCCACCCCCACCCGTGATAAAAAATTTACAAACAATAAAAATATTTGGTCTTCGGCGTATGCAGCTTATCAGCGTTAGCCAATAAGCGCCGTTGACTCCGTAGCCCTTACCGGTTCCACTATTGTGATTATAAGCAATTTGAGTCGGGTACCAGCTTACCTATACCGCCCCTTTAACAACTACGACGCCATTCACCACCAGTCATACGTGGAAAATACCACACATCCAATGGGAATACCTAAAATAATGCTAGACGGTATATTGTGACGTAAACGATGACGTCATTAGGTTAATGTCGTCTTATGACATCACAAAGGCGCTGTTGGATAGCTGTAGGATGATTTATCACGCGATTTATGCTGGTTTGGCCAATCCAGTTAGTATTCATATCAGTGTGGGAGTGTACCATGTAGGATTGCCCTCGCGCGCGGGAAATACCAGATCCTTCATCCCTGATCATAACCAATCAAATAACAGCATTTGGTCATGTGATATAACCGAGGATAATAATGTAATTACTCCCATTATTGTATAATTCTAGCTGTACATAGGCCACTATAAATATGTTACACATTCATCAGCTTCATTGCCATAATAATAATATTATAGACACTTACCTCCTTATGCTTTTGTAATAGACTGGGAGAATAAAGCGAACTTGAACTTGAACTTAGCTCCCGCCATGAAGAGGTTTATGGCTTTGAGATGGGGTTTTTGCAATTATTGGAAGCAGCTTATCAATGGGACTCCTTCGTTCATCCGTGAAATCGTCAGCATCCTTCCATCTCTAGCCTAGATTTGAGATTGGAGAGTTTGGTCTTGTTGAATGTTCTCGGACAGATGCTGGAGAGAAACAGGATTATAACAGGTGAAGAGCATTGGTGATACACCTCCTTGTCCTTTTGATGTGTCAAATTTTGCAGAATTAGTTGATTTTGGCACGGTTAATTGAGAGTTAGTTTTGAGTTTGCCAGTAGGAGTCTCATTAATCGTAGTTCGTCGTCGTCACGTGTAGATTCATGCAGCACTGGATCATTTCATTTTATCCACCCGTCATATGACGTCATAATCAACTAAGTGACGTATAGGTTAATGTCATAGTTAAGTATGGCATGTATGCCTGGATTTAGTCTGTCCTTAACACTCAAAGTCTGACACATTGTACGTAGTGTATGTCATTACAATTTAATAAACATTCTGTTGAATATTTTGAAACTAATTCGACTGGGCGCGGTTGCTGCCATAGGCTTACATGTGAAGTCTTCTGGATATTGATAGCCAGTGAGTTTCAGGATCGATCAACTCCAATCCGAGCGAGGTGTGGGTGGGGCTTAGCTAGAAATAGGCTGAGCTTAGCCAAAACTGGAAATGTCCTTTGGAGAATCTGTGATCTCTTGATGGTGGGTTTAACGTGCATCTGACATGTCGATCCTCATCTTGTAGGAGTCCGAATGGTGTTGATAGAACTACCAATGTTATCATACATTGTGCTCACACTATGCCGGCTCAAGTGCGTCCTCTTTTAGGACCACTTACCAATTTCCCTTAAATCTGTCCATTGTATTTCTGAGGCGGATAAGTTCACATTTGACAATGGAACTTTCCAGTTTATCCATCTATCATATGACGTCATAATCAACTACGTGACGCGTACGATGAAGTTACAATCAATTAAGTCATGCCAGACGGAGATAGGTTCGTCACAAATGCTTAATTGATGACGGATTAAGCGTTGCTGTACGAATTGTATGTCTTTGCTATTTAATAAACATTATGTTGAATATTTTGAAACTAATTTGACTGGGCGCTGGAGCTGCCATAGGCTTTACCTTTAGAGGTTTATTGAATATAATGAACGTGATTGCAACACACTGCAATAGCATAAGTGACAGATCGGATCACTTAATGGACGAATCCAGTTTTAGCTATGTCCCGCCCATCTCTAGCTAAGCTCCACCCACACTTTGCCCATGCTGGGATGATCGAGCGATCGATACCTGAACTCTCTGACTCACTTTCCAGAAAAATTTTGGGTAAGCTGTTGAATATTTTGAAACTAATTTGACTGGGCGCTGTTGCTGTCTATGGTGGCAACAGGACCCGGTCAAATTAGTTTCAAAATTTTCACCCGCATGTTTATTAAATAGTAAAGACATGCAATTCGAACACGAGCACACGACAAGGAGATTGCAGACCCTCCCCCTTTTTCATCCATCTGAAAGTTCTGTAATCCTAGTCACACACTTTCCTGCGTTGAAATGTGTGCCAAGGCACACCAGTACCTTCCTAAAATATCCAGATCCAGAATTTGATCCGATCCGGATCCTAGTTCTTATCCTGATCACGGGCAAGTTCCTTCGTTGTGTTAAAATTTGGTGCAAATCGGATTAGTACTTTTTAGATACAATTCCGAATCCACAGACCGACCTATAAGACAGATATACAGACGGACAGACAGACAGACAGACGACTTACGGGGTGAGGGTAATGATGGATTTGGGCGCCGACAAAAATAGAAACGTATCTAAGAGACTCGGTGGGTGTCACGTGGTTAGAAAGAGACAACAGAAGAAATTGCCTTAGTGTGTTCTTCGTTTATTGCTTTATGGCAATTTAACTGTTGATAATGAGACACATGATTAGCAATACAAGTATAATTATGATTTTATTTCTAAATTTCAAAACGAATAGGTTATGGTTGCAAATTGTGAAATGATTTTAGTAATAGTATCTTAACCATCTTAACACTGAATTCCCAGAATCGTAGTTTCAAGGTAACCATACAGGCTTAATTAGGTGTTGAATAATTTGAAAGTAATTTGACTGAAAGGGTTTCTAACTCGGCCCTTTGGTGGTCGAGGATTAATAGTAGGATATGAAAAGATAAACTTGATCAAGTACAAAACATAATTTCTAACCCTTTCAACGACAAATCCATGAAAAAGTCAATCCTTTACGATGTATAGCATTTGAAATTAATATACGACTGGAAGCCGTTTCTGCCTAATCCCGCAACGATATCCAGTCATATTAATTTCAAAATATTCCACAGCTTTCCTGATTGTTTGCCCCGAGATTGAGATGCAGGGGAAGTTATCGGTGAAAGGGTTAACTTAATGGCTATGCTGTTTTGCTCCCCGAGATATTCCGTCTTAAGATCGATTCATGACTCAATTACATCTCGGTGTAAAATAAAACAAAGTACCGGCGCTTAATTACAAGTACACGTACACTATTTTGTTGAGTATTTTCAAACTAATTTGACAGAACAGTCGCTGCATTTGCCAACAAAATGTTGCATTCAAATCAGTTTCAAAAGGTCAGCTAATAACTATTAGTATGAGTGAATTGAAACGAAGATACCCGGATTTCAAAGATAACGGATGTTTATATACTGTAGGCTGTACTGAGTTCTTTCATGGCTGTTTGATTTGAGTTGATGAGGAAAAGACAAATGGATAACGCTGCTGCTGACTTCTGAAATAATAATAATAATAATAATAATAATAATAATAATAATAATAATAATAATAATAATAATAATAATAAATTGTGGTCGTGGTGGTGGTGGTGGTGCGGGTGCTGCTGGTGTTGATGGTGTTGGTTGTGGTTGTGGTGCTAATGGTCGTGATGATGATGATCATGATGACGATAATGACGATGACGATGACGATGACGATGACAATGACGGTGATGGTGATGCTGACGGTGACAATAACGATGCTGATGATGACGATAACGATCAATGATGGTGATGATGCTGATGCTGATGATCTTACCTATGAATGTTATACTTAGCAAAAGCCACACATAAATGGACAATATTGCACAAGTGGCACTTCGTGGCAAGACGCGCAGCCCCACCATCCACCACGACTTTCACATACATCTGAATCAGTTTCACTCCTGCAAAATTCTAAAAAAATAAAACAAAACCAAATAAATTTATAAATGAAAAAGAAAATTATAACAGTATTAAAGAAAATTAATAAGTGGGTGAGCTGGCGAGCGGGTGTGTGGTCCGAGAGTGACAGAGGGAAGGACGGAAGAAGAGAAGTATCGACGGAGGGATGAATGAGTGGTAGGTAACGCTACTAACGCGCAAAATAGATACGTCTGATTATTGAAATAATAATAATAATAATAATAATAATAATAATAATAATAATAATAATAATAATAATAATAATAATAATAATAATAATAATAATAATAGTTTGGGAGAAGATGGAGGGAGCGGACTAAGAAGAAAAAAGAAAATCCTTAGAATAGGCCTAACTCTAGTCTATACATGTAGTCTTCCAGAGATTGTCGTGATATTGAAACTCTACCCTCTCCTGGGTGAGCGGGTTAAGCCAAAGAGCTCACAAAAACTATATACTCAATGGTCAGTCATTTTTGTTCGTATTTCGTTCTTATTATATTGCTTATATTGTGAGTGGGTTATCACCCAGGGCAGATATTTCAGTCTGGTCACAAGTTTATTTTGCAGTAAGTGTACCAGTTTATGTGGAGATTGGTTAAAATACACAGCACCTTGCTGATTGGCGCGCTGACGTTCATAACCAATGACGTCATGAATTAGTTAAATAAGTTCGTCACAAATGCTTAATGATAACGGACTAAGCGGATGTCTTTACTATTTAATAAACATTCTCTTGAATATTTTGAAACTAAGTTGACTGGGCGCTGTTGCTGCCATAGGTAGCAACAGTTCCCAGTCAAATTAGCTTCAAAATATTCAACAACTTACCCGTATAATTGTCTGGAAAGTGATAGTCAGCGAGTTCAGGTATCGATCAATCGATCATACCAAAACCAGAACACTCAATTTACGCGAACAGAAATAGGAAAACGACGAATTACAATAACAACCACAAAACTATGGAACAGCACCAGTACAAAAATACGCGATAGTATATTAAACCAGAAATCATTTAAGAAGATTACCGGGGAATCTATGACCGACAAATACTAAATTAATATATTTATACCTGATGGTCACAGATTCTCTGCTAATTAATGATAATACAAACCTAAGACATTCCACCACCACCACCACCACCACCACCACCACCACCACCACTATAGATAAAATAACCAAACCTAATAATTGAAGTAATAAGTCTAAACATAAACAGACTTTACAGTTCACTTTCACTACTACTGCACTTAAATAGCCCACATACGCTCAACGCATCTGTCGATTCTTAACAACTCCAACTATCTCAACTTTATATTACAGTGATGAGCTCTTCCCTGCCACCCCCACCCCACCCAACCCTCAGTAGCATACAAAAGTCATATATAATTTTTAAAAACCACTCCAAACTAATTTAAATAAAATGAAATAATGAAGTAATTAGGGCGTATATGTCTAATATATGTTTATTTAAGTCAGTAACTATGTATGTGTGTATGTAAATATGAATGCCATAAATATGTGTTTGAATGTCGTGTGTTTTATGTTTGTGCACATAGTGGCATATATCTATGTAAACATCAAAGCAGGGACAGCCCTACCCACCCACCGCCTAATGGAAGACATATATATCAAAGACATGTATATATGACATATATCTCAAAGTGCATGTCTCGACTCCACAGAACATACCAAGAAAGTCCAGGACTTCCTATTATTGGCCCTGATATCTCTAAAAACAATGATTTTAACCAAATTATATGTATTTGAACCATTTTAGACCTTCATGTTTCTAGCTTAGACTCCCAATAGCATTACCCTCCAGTCCCAGACTGCCTGTATTTAGAAGTTAGTTGAAGCCCTGGTATAGATGAAAATGTATATGTGCGCATGCATGGATATATGTATGTATGTACGTACGTACGTATGTATTTTATTTTTTTATTGACGCACTGGCAACGTGCGGCTTCAATTTCCATGTTCTAACTTAGCCGACAGTGATGCACCCATTAGTTTAGTTTGTTGATCACCATCTCCCGGTCGGGGGATCGAACCGCCATTCTGCAACTCCGCATAGCATCAGCAACCAGGCATCTTTCCACTGGACCACCGCACCAAGACTAAAACCCAAGGATTGGCCGACCAGCTTTCACATGTCTGATATACTGACACACTGACGATTCATATGGGACTATCTGTGGATGCACCCGCCACAATTCATTCCTAGGCTTTTACGCCTATTGTACTCTGACTCCAGCACGGCTCTGGCAGTATATGTATTTTTTTTTTATTGACGCACTGGCAACGTGCGGCTTCAATTTCCATGTGCTAACATAGCCGACAGTCATGCACCCATTAGTTTAATTTGTTGATCACCATCTCCCAGTTGGGGGATCGAACCGCCATTCTGCAACTCCGCATAGCATCAGCAACCAGGCATCTTTCCACTGGACCACCGCACCAAGACTAAAAGTCAAGGATTGGCCGACCAGCTTTCACATGTCTGATATACTGACACACTGACGATTCATATGGGACTATCTGTGGATGCATCTGTCACAATCAATCCTAGGCTTTTACGCCTATTGTACTCTGACTCCAGCACGGCTCTGGCAGTATATGTATTTTTATTTTATTGACGCACTGGCAACGTGCGGCTTCAATTTCCATGTGCTAACTTAGCCGACAGTGATGCACCCGTTAGTTTAATTTGTTGATCACCATCTCCCGGTCGGGGTATCGAACCGCCATTCTGCAACTCCGCATAGCATCAGCAACCAGGCATCTTTCCACTGGACCACAGCACCAAGACTAAAAGTCAAGGATTGGCCGACCAGCTTTCATATGTATGTATATGATATTGTCAAACGCACTGGCTCAGAATTTTCAAAATTGAAAAAATTCTTGTTTATTTTATTCCTTGAGATTGTCATTTTGTTTTAGAGACGCCATATGGCCTAATTATCACACAATGATAAATCACTGAGTGGTATTTTTGAAAATCTATTTCAGTTTGGCTTTTACTAAGATGTCACGTAGATTCGAATTTTTCTTAAATGCAATTACTGGGCGCTTGTTGAAAGGTTGTCTGAGATTGTCCTGTAAGTTGTGATATTCATCTTTTAGGATTTTGGCAATTTCAACATTTTTCCGATTGTATGTGAGAGTAAATGGGATAATCTCTCTTTGATCTAAGAGGCCTGGGTCAGAATTTATGCCCCTAGGCCATTGTGTTTCTAATTGTTTAATCCAGAATGATTCGCTTAGTTTTCTTTGTTTATCAGTTTCCTCTGTTGTGTCTGAAAGAGGTAGCTGTTCGATAGGCATAATTTCAAAGTCACGAGGGACTGAATGATCAGGAAGATTAAAATGTTCAGCCACATGTGTGTCTTCCTCTAGTCTAATATCTGAGAGGTATCTAGTTGCACGCCATCTTAGTTGATTTTTAGTTTCGCCGACATACTGCTTTTGACACAATTTGCATGAAATTAAATAAATTACATTTTTAGAATCACAATCTAAAATTGACTGAATTTGAAATTTGCTTTTGTTTTGAAAGCTTGTGAATGTACTCTGGGAAGGAAAAAAACCATCCAATTTACACCTTTTCTTTTCGCATTTCCGAGATCTTCCTTCACCTACAATCGGACGATTATGACAAATTTTGGTAGGCCGAGAATTTCTGGCATTATCCGGAATGATTTCCAAATTATGCAAAGTTTCAGACTTTATTTTACGCAGGAACCGAGAAGAGTACCCTCTCGGTTTGAGGGCTTTGAATAAGGTCGAACATGATGATTCAAAGTTTTTCTTATCACTCGAATTTCTATGAAAACGGATTATTTGTGATTTTACAAGTCCCTTGAAAGTATGCGGTGGATGGAATGATTTCTTGTGCAGTAGTTGATGCGAGTCGGTTGGCTGAAAATAAACTTTGTAGTCTAAGTAACCAGTTGTTTCATACTTTATACCTTTGTATAAAGTTACATCCAGGAAATCTACGGACAGCTCATCAATTTGAGCTTTTAGCTTGATATTCGGATCATGATTATTCAGAATGGCCAGAAATTCGGTAAATGCTTCCTTACTATGTTGCCAGATCATGAAAATGTCATCGACGTACCTGCGGTAAATGATCGGCTGATTTGGCCAGTTTTCGAGTGCTTCCTTTTCCCACTCTGCCATGTAAAGGTTAGCGAAACCTGGGCTGAAACGCTTACACATTGTGCGGCCACAAATATTTTTTTTAATTTCACCAGTAAATTCAAAGTCATTGCCCTTCAGACTAAGCTGTACTAGAGCTATTACTTCTCTGTCGGGCCTGTTTGTGTCAGGATAGTCGGCAAATGCTCTACGAATTGAATTTAGACCCTTTCGATGGCAATGTGTGTGTACATAGCATCGACGGCCATTGTAATTAAGATTGAATTTGGAGGGACCGAGATCTTGAAGACCTGGGCTAGGAAGTCTTCAGTGTTTTTCAGATAGTTAAAATGTCTATTTGCAATTGGCTGAAGATGGTAGTCGATAAATTCACTAATCCTATATGATTCCAAACCACAATCTGAAATGATGGGTCGCCCTGGTGGTGTCATTGGGTGGGTCCACGAGTCAACAGACTTATGGATTTTAGGAAGAAGATAAAATGTACGTGGTTTCGAATCATCTTTTGCACACATGTATTTAAATTGCTTTTCAGTTATTTTCTTGTTATCAACCATTTTTTGGAGAATTTCGGTAAATTTGCTACAGTTATTTTGCCAAAGTGGTTTATTTAGTTTTCGGTAATGCTTCGGATTACTAAGCTGTCTATGCGCTTTATTGATATAGTGGTCTTTATCCATTATTACAGTAGCCGATCCTTTATCCGCAGGTTTGATGACAATTTCATTTTTTTTCTAGATAAACATAATAGGGCCTGGCGTTGCTCATAAGATAGATTTTGCTGATTTTCAATACGTTCAGAGTAAAGTTTTATACTTTCACCGATTGCTGGGTCAACACATTTTAAGTTTGGAGACCAGCCGGTTTTTTCAATGAATGGTGGAATATTACTATTGGAGTTTCGAAAGAAATCTGCCAATTTCACACGATGACCAAATTCAGCTGTTTCAGTAAAGCCATTATCTAAATCTGCATCCAAACTTGTTTTAGGTTTTGGTGTTGGGACAAAAGTCAAGCCAAAATTAAGCAGTGACTGTTCTGCTTCACCTAATGCGGAGCCGGTTAAGTTTACAATATTACTACCCGGTTCCAGTTCCAGTTCTGGGTGGATCCTACCCTGACCCTCATTCAATTTAAATAACGGAACTTGAGCCAGTTACCATAGATAGCATTAGCATTTCTCTCAGTCCAGTGACTATTGTCATGACACACACCGAACTTTGTGAGTGGCGGGCATGGACTGACAATAACACCGGACTCAGAGGACTTAATCTTGCTAGATTCAGCAACACAATTGATTGCCTCCAGTGCACTTCTTTGATACAGGGTCGAAGTGGTTGAGAAGTTTAACTTAGTGAAGTAGATGCTCGCCGAAGGGAACTTCTTCCTCACCATGCTGAACAACAACCTGAGCCGATTCTCTGAGGCTGGAATCGGGTTGTCTCGATCGTTTATGCCTATATTTAGGATGATCTTTTCTGGTTTGACTTTCGCTAAGTATCTATTAATGATCGTCCTTAGATCATTGATATATTCCCCAGGGAAGCAAGCTACCTGCATTTCTGGGTGAGGTGCCACATTGATTCGGCTCAGGTTAGATGCTCCAAGCAACAGGATCTTTTTGTTGATGGTTGGGAGCTGCCAATTTGGTTTGTTACATGACTCATACCGGAATTTCGAGAACGTATTTTGCTCTAGTTTCGTTGGTTTTCTAGGCTTAGGACTGAGGAGAAGGTGTGAACCGTGCTTGCGGTACTTTTGGAGTAGTGTGGGTTGTGAGGCCCATCTTGTTCTCCGTTAATGTCCGATCATATTTAGCTACCCTCTGTGGAAGCAGGGGAATATCCTCAGGTGAGAATGATGGTGCAGAAGGCGGTGGCTACTCAGGTAAAGGGATTGATGCTGGGTCAATTTGTGACTGCATCTCGTCATTACCGGATGTAGAATGGACACAGACTGGTGAAGGCCTGATATCTATGCGTATGATCGGTGCCAAGGTTTCAGCGGGTGGTGGTGACTCAGGTAATGAGATTAGCAATGGGTGAATTGATGAGTACATGTTGTCATCACAGGATATAGATGGGACACTGCCTGGAGAACATCTGGTATCCGTACGTCTGATTGGTGGTGAGATCTCAGCAGGTGACCGAACCCGCTTTTAAGCCTGAGAGGGTGGTACAAAATCTGATGTTTCGGCGGATGTTTTACGAACTGAAGTAGCATTTCTATTGATGGCAGTAGGGATAAAATCAGGATCAATGGGTCTGATAAAGTCATAAAAGGCTGCAATAGCCTTATCATGAAGCCTTTTTCCATGATTGGTTTTTGCCCAGCGAATGGCGGTTGACTTTTTACGGCCAACGTCTAGGTGGGAATGATTCTGGGCTGATATAATTTCGGATCTGATACAGCCAAGTTGGTAATTGTAATGATTAATTTTAGTCTGTACTGTGGATTTAGCCCAACCAAAATTAGCATTACAAATGTTAAAGTGGACATCTCCATTTGGCATGGCTGATTTGCAGAACTTCTTTGGTTCATTTAGCTTCTTGCCTAAGCAGTTTGGCAGTGTCTTTGCCTCCATGTGCTTTACCAACACGCCAAGGTGATGGAAGCATTGTATTACCATATATTATACCTTGACTAGGCGAGCATGAATCCGATTCATTGCCATCCTTTCACCTTCCCCTGCTCTGTCTAGCCATGATAATGGCCTGTCAATCAACCAATCAAACAGACAAGCAACCAATCAATCAATCACTCAACTTAAGCAAACCACCAATCACACACCTAATCAAATCAACCAACCAAACAAGCAACGGATCAGATCACACAACCAATCGAACAACCAATCGCACTATCAATCAAATCAGCCAATCAATCAAGCTAGCAACTAGGCAATAAATCAATCAATCAATCAATCACAGTCCCAATCAATTAATTAATCAATCAATCAATCAATCAATCAAAATCACAACCGGTCAAACAGACAAGCAACCAATCAATCAATACCTCAACTAGGCAAACCACAAATCGAAACCTAATCAAATTAAGCAAGCAATCAGATCACACAACCAATCAAACAAGCAGTTAAACAATCAGTCAAATCAGACAAGCAATCAAGCTAGCAACTAGGTAAACAACCAATCAAGCATTTAATCAATTCAAGTAACCAGTCACGCAACAAATCAATTCAAACAACCAATCAATCACGCAACCATTCAATTCAAGCGACCAATCACGCTACCAATCAGTTTAAACAACAAATCACGCAATCAATCAAATCAAACAATCAATCACGCAACCAATAAAATAAAACAATCAATCACGCAACCAATCAATTCAAGCAACAAATCTCGTAACCAATCAAACACCGAGTCACGCAAACAATCAAATCAAGCAAGCAATCAAATCAAACAACCAATCAAATCAAACAACCAATCAAATCAAGCAACTAGTCAAATCAAGCAACAACTCAAGCCCCCCCCCCCCCCACAATCAATCAGGCAAATCCCAGTCAATCAATGGTCAGAAATGGGCGGGCATAGCTAAAACTGGAGTCCTCCATTAAGTGATCAGATCTGCCACTTAACTATCAGACGTCAAAATAACGCATCGCTCCGGCATGAAAATCGAAAAAGTCCGTCAGTACTCTACGAATTTTATGTGTTTGATGAATTTACAATATAATAGATATTATGTTGAATATTTTGAAACTAATTTGACTGGGAAATATTGCTGGCAGCAAGCCCCGGCCCCTACCCCGCAACCACACAGTAAAATTAGTTTCTAAATGATCAACAGCTTACCAGCATAGTCACATTTGAAATTGTGGGAATTCAGGGTGTTAAGTATTTAAATCGACGCCAGCAATCGTATTAGGTGGGCGGAGCGTAGCTAGAAATGGACCGCTTTGTTAATTGAATACACATCACTATAGGCCTATTACCAGCTGAGCCGCGGGCTCCTATCCAAATACATCCGTGGTCAGATTCGTGACAATTAGTGTCGTCCTCGCATGGCGGGCGCTGACTCTCTGTAAAATGTAAAAATAAATACCAAAATCATAATTAACAATAACAAACATATGTTTCGCATGACCAGTAGCAGGTCAGAAAGACAACGATGACAGCAATGGTGGTGGTGGTGGTGGTGGTGGTGGTGGTGGTGGTGGTGGTGGTGGTGGTGGTGGTGGTGGTGGTGGTGGTGGTGGTTGTGATGGCAGCTTGGTGGCGGGAGCTGCGATGATGATTATGATGATGCTGGTGAGGTTGATGATGGTGATGATGATGATCACAACGACGATGTTGGTGGTGGTGGTCGTGATGGTGGTGTGGTGTTGGTGTGGGTGGGATGGGGTGTGGGCTGTGGATGGATGCTGCTGTTGTTGCTTCTGCTGCTGCTGCTGCTGCTCCTGCTGCGCCGCCGCCGACGACGACGACGCCGCCGCTGCAGCCGCCGCCGACGACCACGAAATCAACGACGACAATGATGATGAAATTTATTATTAATCTTACCGTCACAACTTCCGCACATATATGGGCACCACTTAGCAACATATTTCGTATTGCAGCCACCTGGAGCGAGGTGTCCGCCACGAGTCGAGCATTCCGGCCTGTCATATGCTGGACATGTCGACGCTGTAACAAAGGTAACCATCTTGATATTAATAGAGCCATCCGAATCTGTCACTCAAGTATCCGCCCTCTTAATCAATTACGTCACTAATTAGCTGACGTCATAATCAGATTGTACGGTAGCTCCGTTATGAAGATCTACAGAATCTGACTGCGAGCTGTTGCTGCCATATTCAACAGCGTCCCTGTGTAGTTATTTTGAAGTTTAGAGTCTGAAAATGTCTGATTTAAAAGTTTCAAATCTATGTCAATACGCGTAAAAAAGTGGGCGGAGTTTACCAAGAAATGGGTGGGGCATAATTAAACACGTATCCCTCTATTGTGTTTGGATTTGGACAAACAATGGTCGCTTTCGTCAATGGATAGTACCAACCCTAATGGATGACTCCAATCTGTCACTCAAGTATTGATGTCATAAACAAATACGTCACACATAATTTGACGTCGCAATCGTAATTGACAGACAATACTCTGCAATGAAGCCGGAAAAGCCCGACAAGTGTACGAATTGGATGTATTTAATGAATTTACTATTTAATACACATTTTGTTGAATTTTTGGCATAGGCACCAACACCGCCCAGCCAACTAGTTTCAAGATATCAAACTGCTTACCCTACCTGTATTAACTACCTTGAACATGTGATTCTGACAGCTCAGGTTTCAAAGTATATAAAACCGATTTTATTAATTAATACAGTCGCCCCAGTTGATACAGTGCGTGTGTGCGTGCGTGCGTGCGTGTGTGCGTGCGTGCGTGCGTGCGTGCGTGCGTGTGTGTGTCTGTCTGTGTGCGTGTATGTCTGCGCGTTTGTCCGTGGATGAATCCTAAAAACTACTGCTCCGACTTGGTTCAAATATCACCACGGCTAGGGAACTTGTCATGCAAGATGATTCCCAGATTGGGGGCATGATCCGGATAAAAGAATCTGGATCGTGATCGGATCAAATTTGACTCAAATCGTAACACAAGAAAGGATGTGATCCTATAGGCCTACTAAGACTCTCCGATTCCACAACAAAATAACGTAATAAAAAAAAGTCCGGTAAATCCGGAAAATCCAAGAACCTTCGATGAAGTGTCACAAATTGGATAACGAGGGTCTGCTGTTTAGGTCAATAGCAGTACCCGTAGTCACATTAGCTTCAAAATAGTTTATTTCAGTCTGAACTGAAAGCCTTATCATATTTATCATGACGCAATAGACAACCTTGACTAAAACAGGATATCATGTAAGCCTGTATTTTCTCGAAAAAGGTGTTGCTAATTTTATTTGTAAAACTAAATACTGCTCTGAAAATGTTGTCAGTTTCTACATTTTTTCGGCCCACCCACACAGCACCTATCGTTTTTGTCATATATGTAGGAGGTCTACTCATGTCCTTGTTTGTAAAATGAAATCTAGCTTTAGGACAGCCAGCCAAAGTTTTCTCAAATTAATCAGTGTGAAATTAATAATACAATCTTCCATAATTAAAAGTTGCAAAGTTAACTCAGCAATTGATAACTTACGAGCAGCCAGGCCCAACACAACAACGCTCGCAAACACGGCAATCAATGTGAAATACTGCATATCGTCTGGCTAAACAGGTCTGTCTTCTTCAGAGCAATCAGATTCGGATTCGGATTCCAAGTGAGGTTGCAGATTGAATTTATACCAAAAAATTAACCAACGTACATCTGTAAACGTGACGACCGACATCTGTTTAATTTCTAAATAATTAAAAATATAGGTTTTTTTATCCGATTCTGACAGTTTAATGAGTTTTTACTGCATAATGCTTTTACGGATGTGAGTGGATCGATTAGCACCGGGTACAAACCCGCCCAGGCTGAGACGCTCCAAACCACCCCACGGTTCTGTGGACCGGCGTACATAGATAGATAGATACTTTATTCACAATAAGCCTTAGGCCCTTGAGTGTACATTACACAATATACATGCTTGGCGGATACCTTATATTAACTAAATTAAAACTAATAAGTGTTCAAATTATATAAGTACAAGTCGAAAATTTCCTTGTATTTCAATGACAAAATGAAACTATATGCTGTGTACATGTGTGCGGATAATGGAGCGATCCGATCTGTCACCAAAGTATTTGACGTCATAAAAATCAAAATGACGTAATGCTCCGTCGTTAATGTACGAATTGCATGTCTTTGGCGAATCTACAATTTACTAAACATTATGTTAAGTATTTTGAGACTAACCTGACCGGGAGATGTTACTGCCCACACACCAACAGCGCTCAGTCAACTTACTCCCAAAATGCTCAACAGCTCGTCTGTACAATTACCGGCAAAATGCTCAACAGCTCGTCTGTACAATTACCGGCAAAATGCTCAACAGCTCGTCTGTACAATTACCGGCAAAATGCTCAACAGCTCGTCTGTACAATTACCGGCAAAATGCTCAACAGCTCGTCTGTACAATTACCGTGAAATTAGATTCTAGGAATTCATGGTTAAGAGTGTTAAGATCGATTCCAACATGTCGTATTTAACTCATATTTATCACCTTAAAGAACATTATTAAGAGCAAAGCTTTGACATATCATCCTATACTGATCTAAACGCCAAGTGCATTTATACAAGCATCGCCATAGAGGGATCCCACCTGTCACTCAAAATATCTGACAGCATAATCAATTACATCAGACGTTTGGCGGCATCATAACCAGATTGACGTAAACGTGGCATAGGCCTTCACTAACTACGATAACTAACTATATATCTCTATAAGATTAGAAACGCGAAAATGACTACGTCCGTAAGAACACGCATTAAGCATGGGCGTAATTCGAGATAGTATGCTTACGCTGCATAGACAGCGCGGAGTATGGCACCCTTTGTGTATATAATCGGCCGTATTCTCAAATAGTTAATACGAGGCCCATCTTCATCTTGGGATAAATCTTAACCCGGATTCGTTGGGAAACTCTAATCCATTTACAGAATTAAGATCGGACCAGGAATGGCTGAGATCTCATTAAATTAAAATCTGGTTAAACATAAATTATGAATACGCTAAGGGCCGTACTACGCATGCTCCATCATCCGGGTAAGGTGAACGGCGTATGAGGTCACGTACACGTGTTTCTCGCATGTTTTGGGTAGCACTTTGATTGGTTGATCTAATCGAGGTGATAGTTTTTGATTGGTCACCAGAAAGTATAAAAGGACCCGTATCGCCTGCAATGCCTTAGTTGGGATGGGCAGGTAGACCGATTCGGTGTCTTTACCACTAAGCTACTCCCATCTCAAGCGTATGCCAGAATGTGACTCGAAGTACGGCAACTACCTGAGACCACAATTGGATGCCGTAAGAGTTGATATGGCACCGACTTAATTTTTCTGTACCTTTGGGAACTAATAAACCAAAACATATGCTACAGTTATAAGCCGCCTCAAACTACTAGAGGCTCGGCGATGTAGCGAGCTGCTCGATCTGATATCTCGCCAGACCTGTCTAAGCCACGCCAAAATGTGGTTAGTATAAACATAAGTACCTAGTACTACAGACTTTAAGTGCTTAAGCCATCTTAACGTAAGCCGTTCTTCACTGTTGGGCATTGTTTTCAACGCCTCGTCTTGTGCAATTGTTGACTAACAACTTTATCAAACACTCCAACACTGTACCAAAACGTGTTTGCCTTCCTGCACCTCTTTTGACATCTAAACCATTTCTGAGTTTCTTTGGTGTAGAAGCCACTCATCAACCTCTGCTGATTCTAAACTGTGATATGACTGTTCTATCGAACTCGCTTCTAATCATCTAATACATGCTACATGACTAAACAGTTTAGTGTCCATATTTTGTGCCGATTACAAGTAGGCGGCCTTAGGTCAGTCATACAATATTTTTAAATTATGTGGAATTGTGATACGGCGAGTGCCGTTCTTCAGACTGTTCTTTTTGCTCTAGCTAAGTTAAAGTTGTTAACTAAAACCTTGGATTCGCTTTTTAACGCTGCAGACATACAATAGGCATCACCCCGTTTTCTAACACAGCAACATTTTTCCAATAGGGGCCGTTTCTCGTGCCTGCACCAATAGACACGGGGTAGGGCTCAACTAGCCTAACCCTAGCGTAAGCTCAGATATTTCGGATATGATATATTAGTAGTTATGGACGACTGCTCAACCGAAAGTAGACTGTTTAATGTAAAGTCTTTCACAGTTTCATTCCAGCTACATAGTGAATCACCTTTCTATACTTAGCCTAAGTCTTAGTGGCCTACAAACCATTTTTAAGCATTTGTCCATCTCTACGTCTCTCCGGCCATCTGATCAGTAATTGTGCTCGTAACTCCCTCCACTGGTTTGGTTAGAGCCGACACTTGAAGTCGGTTAGGGTTCTAGATCACTAGATCCGAAATGGGGCGTTTCACTCATCTCACCAGTACATTCAATGGTACCTCTTAGGATACTCCTTAAGCCAAAGTAGGAATTTCACTGTGAAGACATAATTATAGTAGCATGGCCCTAACAGTGAACCTTTGGGCATTTAAAATTTAACCCTAGCGTAGCTAAATGTTAGGCCCCAGGAACCGAGTCTCATACGGCTTATTCTCGGCACTTTGAGAGTGGCAAAAGACGCGCTTGCAGACTAACTCTTTGGTGACGTAAAACACCTAGTGGGTCCTCCATACCATCACGGAAGGTCACCATAGTCTACCAGCTGCATATTCGGCCTTGTCGTAACTAGATACGGTGCTTACTCAACGCTTTTATGCTGTCCTGTCATTGTCTTGTTATTTGTGGCTGTGCGCAATAGGTACATGCCAAGATGGGTGCCTGAGCGATCTATGCAAGAAGACAAACTTTGTTACAATTAAGTAGGAATATGCCGTTTGAGGAATAAAACCTTCTGTGTCTGGATTCAATACCTAAATGTTAGTTCCATGAGAAGGTCCGGCAAAATAACGCCTCACCGACTAATCCAGTCGACTGCACCAAATTCTGTTGAAATCTGTGCTCCAACTTTATGTAAAACAGCGTGCTTCCGAATAAAACCATTATAACACATATATAATTCAGTAAATCCTGTAACGGAGGCCCATGCGAAGCACTTTCCTCATGTAAAACCAGTTTATTGGTCTGCGTGAGTCATTTAGTTTATAATAAACTAGTGTACCTTTCCACGTCAGGCAATCAAAGTGTTTACCCATCACTCGGATACCTTTCATATGTATATAAGGAGAGGTTAGGTACATCTGGCGAGATACAATATAGACGGTGCAGTATCGTCACACACTACACTAAGCGTACATCGTAAACCAGCCACAGCTAGTCCCTAATCCACTTTTGAAGAAGCCAGCATCGACTCGCTGCACTACCCCTATCAATAGGAATAAATCCTTTTAAAACTGATAATAAAATAAGTCTAGTATGTAACATCACACCAGTTAGACGACTAGTTGGGACGAGATGGTGGCGTTTGGCGTTGGATGGGATTCTTGCCCGGCCTTACTGGAACATGATTGTTCCACCAGCCCTAGAGGTCAGTCTTTGTATACCCCGATTGCCCAATGCTGCCTCCAAATTCCAAGAGGCCCGCGAAACAGCATCATCAGGTCGCACTTACCACGAGTACGAGCTCGTGTCCGAGCTGGAGGATGCAACAACGTGACAATGAGGTGATGGATCTGCAAGTGGTGCCCGATGTGGGGCTCGAAATGATGGACCCACCTACTACGGGTCTGCACTATTCCAGCCGCCATTCTACTTCAATGAATACACGGACTGTGCTGCTCATGAGGAGTACCAAATGGATAGAGCGCATGCACCATAACATAAGCAAATCTATTGACTATCCCACAACATGGTGGTGGGGTGGGGGGGGGGACCGTCCGCCTCTAACAGACATGTCTATTCACCAATCAGCGAGGTCACCTTTAGTGATGTCCCCGAGGCGGACATGTCATTCATGGCCCTATCCGAAGTTCATAACTGGAACCATTCCCCGCCACGGGATTATGATATTCGACCACACATTCCCCATAGAGGATGCAATACCTTAACATTTACTCAAAGCCAAAGAAGTGAGTCACCTGAATATACAATGTACGATCCATGATGACCCATTACATCTCCTCACGTGTGCTCCAGCAAACCTTAGAGTCGCCAGCTCTATGACACAAAGGTAGAGGAACACAGATAACGCCAACACACGCACCTTGGCTTTACCCGCCATCACTACCAGTACCTAGCACACACCATCCACGGTCAGTGCCTGAATGAATTGTTGGACGACCACCAGATGGGCGAGTACTGAGTCGTCAAACTGTCTGGCAAGGCATTACAGGACCTGGCTGACCTCGGATCGGCCACAACTCCCATGTATACTGTACTAGAAAATGCCTTGTCCAAACAATATCATTGATACTGCTCTTGGGGAGACCAGCTGCCTACAACTGAAAGGTCTGTGGTCGCATCCAAACTAAATGCTTCCCAAATTAGCAAGCCAAATTCAGCGCCTGGTTATGTGGGCCTACCATAATATGAAAGCAGAAGGTGTAACACATTTACAATTAGAAGCCTTTATTGATGCCTTAAGCGCTGCGCCCACCCTAAAATACTATTCCAATTAGAGCATGGCGGTCTACAACTCCTGACTGCCACTGCCATTAGGATCGAAAACTTCTTGGAGCAAGAAAAGAATGCACGGCGCCAGAACCATCCATTTAATGTGGTGGAATCCACAATAGCAGCAACGACGCCAAGGAACACCAATTATCCAACGGAACCTGCGGAGACACTCACGAATGGCATGAACACACCACCCACCAAACCAAAATCAGGAAACTAGCCACCAGCAAAAGGGCCAAGGATGGGCCCAGGCCAAACAAGGGCCCTCAAAATATGGTCCCAGCCATGACAACAACAACCAACAAAGCAAAAACAACAACACGACATAAAGACAACAAACTAACACAGGTTTGGAGGACATCACCAGTCAAATGGCATCTTACCAATCTCTTTACAACCCTCAGTGACACAGTCGTTGCACAAAACACACCACACACAAACCCACACCCAGGGACCTGTTTCGAATGTGGCCAACTGGGCCATTGGAGAGAGAGATGCCCAAATTCTGGGCCCTCAAACCATGTGGCTGTGGGCCATACCACCCCGCAGCCCGAAGGGGGATTAAACTAAAATGGGAGCCGAATACTGAATCAGTTCGGTTCCTCTTCTGTCGCCCAGGCTCAGCAACCAACACAGACCTGAACCCTAGTCAAATTCATTTCACACCACCTACTACGACCATAACCTGCACACCCATCCATATGGCTTTGCCTGCGCCAGAAAACACTATACGAAAAGTACTGACGCCAACATCTTCGCCAGCACTGGCTATACCCACCCAAGCTAGCACTACCTCTTTTCTATATAGGACTGAAGTAGTTGGTGCCACCACATCCACTGAGGCTACGGTTATCATGGCAACACGACCAGCTAATATGGTGCTGAAATTTCAGTGCCCTGTATTGATCTGTAATACCAACATCGCACCACCCTCACCCACAACATTCACCAGTGATGATAGTATTACGTCTGATGATTCCAATCATCAGGCTATTAGTCCAGGAGCTAAAGCTAGGTCAGAATCGTGACATAGCACACCCAGTATTCGGAAGGTCTGACACTTGCTGTGGCCTGGGGGACATGTCCCACACATTTTAAGCCATGTTGTACAAACAAATTGTGGTAGCACTAATTAGTTATCCTGATTTCTTTGCATAGGGGGTCTAGGCTTTGGCTGTATCCACAGTGCACAACGATATAAGCATGATCGTGTCATAACTCAAAGTAATATCGTATTAGATTCACCATATATGATATTTAGACGGATATCGACCTAACATATATCCAACATACATTTTGCATGCATATACCAAAGTCGAGGGTGAAATGTGAAGGTTATATTTTATGTATGTATACTAACTCCATCATAGAATCTGTATATCCAGCTGTACCACTGTTGACAAAGCACCCAGGTAATTCTTGAATGGAAATCATTCCGTAAGTCGCTCACACCATCCATTCAATCAAGTGTGGACAGATATGGCCTTAGAGCAATCGATTAATTTGGATTCCAAAAAGCGAGGTGGTATTATTGGAATAACACAAAAGCCAGGAGCTCTGGATAGGTGGTTTTTAACTAGCCACGAGAGGGCAGCCATAACAACGGTCACAAAGCAAATGTGTGGGTTACAAGATAGTCACATGTTTGGAGTACATAAGGAAATGGGGACTAATCGAATGAACAGGGATGAAACCGATGTGCAGAAGATACTTTCGATGTTCTCATCAGATATAATGACCAATCCCTTTAATATTGCGGAAAACGACGACAGCGAGTGTCTTCCGCTTGTAAACATTGCAACTGGCGTGGTATTGCCTAGTGAAATCGCCAAGAGACTTGTTTCCGCCTGTGACATTGGTAAGGAGCTTATGGACAATTTTGTTCAGGAGCGGCTGGACACTAACACGAGAAGCTTTTGGGACACGTTGCCACACTTAAAACTTAAAACATTTGCCAGCCTAGCACAGAAGAAAAAACTCAAAACAAATGATGAAAAAATTCACAATGTGAGATCTGACCGCGAACTATTTGGTCGATTAATTATTGCCGCAAGGTCCAGAGATGTTGATTTAAAACTAGTGATGACGTATGAACTGTCTGCTGTTCCACTATCATTGTCACATACGGATGGGACTCTAAGAAAGAATGTGAAAAGTGTTTTGTTAAGTGAACTAGAAAAGGAAGTAAATGTTGATGGACGGCTTCCACCTGTTGACAAGACAGGCGCAACAGCTTATGTAGTAGATGGCATGGCAATTGTGCAAATGGTTAAAACTGGAGGTACGTCTACATTTGGAGAATTGGCTGATAAATACTGGCACATCTTTATAGTTCCACTGAATCAAGAAGACTGCAACAGAGTAGATATAGATTTTGACAGATATGATAGACTGGAATCTCTTAAAGCGGAAGAGCGGCTAAAACGTGGGTCATCAACAGCATTGGAAGTAAAGATTGCTGGAGAAAATACTCCCGTTCCAAAGCAATGGGCCAAGTACATCAGCAATCCAAGCAACAAAAGTAACCTGGTTGCATTTCGCAGCAAGCGGTGGCGTGATACTGGTCCAAATATGCTATCTGCCGACAATTGCGTCATTCTTGCTGGTGGCTTTAACGATGGAATGGATGTTGTTGTCATTTCAGCGAACAATTCGTCGTATTTGGAAGAACTTCGATCAGATCACGAGGAAGCAGATACGCGTATGATGTTGCACGCGCTACACGCTTCAAAAGACCACATGCGTGTTGTCATACAGTCTCCTGATACAGACGTGGCAGTACTTAGTATATATACGTATCGTTCGCTTCACTGTTCTGAACTATGGTTCCGTACGGGCACAAAGGACAAATTGCGATACATACCAATACATACAGTTGCTCAAGTACTGGGCCCAGCTATCTGTCTGTCTTTGCCTGGGTTTCATTCTCTTACAGGTTGTGATAGCACTAGTGCATTATTTGGAGTCGCTAAGAGAAAAGCATTCAATCTCTTAAAGTCATCTGAATGTCATCAGCTTAGCTTAGCCCAACTCGGCGAACATGTTGACTTATCACCGAATACTGCAATTCTATGTGAGAAATTTGTCTGTGAGTTGTATAGCACCAGGGATGTGGGAAAGACAGCTGATGAAACCCGTTATTGGCTCTTTTGTCAAAAGAGACAAAGAAATGAAAATCTTCCACCTACATCGAATAGTCTAAAGCATCACACCGAAAGGGCCAATTTTCAAGCTCTTGTTTGGAGACGTTCATTGCAAGCTGTTCAGAATCTTCATCTCCAAATGGACATGGCTGGAGTATAGTGGATGGTCTACTCAAGCCTGTTCTAATGTCAAGGGATCCTGCTCCATTTGGATTAATTGAACTCACATCATGTAGATGTCAAAAGTCTGCCTGCAAAAGAACAGATCTCTGTCAATGCAAGGCTAACAATCTACTCTGCACTGAAGCATGCCTTTGTATGGGAGGTGAAATGTGTGACAATGTTCAGCATACAATTGTCGAAGATGACTCTGACACGGATGCGTAACATTCTCTCATTTGCTCACGTGATAAATATGTCCTGCCAGCTTGTGTAGACATGCACTGCATGTCAGTTAAAAGTTTAATTATGAAAAATGTAGAAAACATGGGCATTGTTGTAGCTAAGGTATTGCTAGTCACAAGAAGACCTAAGTGCCCCAATATGTACAAAGCAACATACGGGTGTCTTAAACGAGGTTGATTATGTATAAATCTGCGATATACGATCACTCCTTTCCATTTTGGTTAAGATTGTATTGATATAGCATGCGCTTAAGTTTGTGAAAATTTCCCATTGTGAAAATTGTCTGAAAACTACATTCAACACCTATTGTAAATGGGCTTCTCACGGGTTAGTGATACCACAATTTTCTTGTACAGCACGGCTCAGAATATACCCAAGACATCGGTCTAGCATAATATAGAGACAAACCTTCTGAATACTGGGTGTGCTACGAAACCATTCTTCTAGACCCCTTTTGAAAATTGGCTCCCGGACTATATGTGGATTACACAATATACCAAACATAAGCATCGGAATAAGCAGTGGATACAACGCTGTTTCTTCTGTGCCTCTAAGAAGCACAAAATGATGCATTGTTAAAGGTGGACAGAACAGTGCCAAACCTGTGCCTGCCCCACGAACTCAAACCTAAGCTACTTGCCACTAATGACACACTCACGGCACCTACCCTACAAGCAACAACACAATCTACCATGCTACTCAGACTCCGTCTGCACCAGTGAAAAAACCCGAACAGCGTCAGCAAGTCAGTCCCTTCAGCACTAAGCCACCTATATCATTAACTGAAGCTATCGCTAAGCAGGTCTTCTACATAGAGGACCCAGAAGTCAGGGAAGTGAACCGCAAAACATAACATTGGAAACCCTTCCTGGGGCACCTCACAAAACCATATACAAGTGCTTCTGTCATTTTTGGTGGTATATCTACCAGTGCTACTGCCAACACTGGAGCTTCCATCACGGTACTTAACCACTACCTATATGAGAACATCTGAGTGGAAAACTCCGGCCACAGTGACCGATACCCACAGCTTCATTGGGCTCTGCCCGTATTATAGTAGATACATTCGCTATTTTTAGCATGATCGTGGCACCATTATTTCAAATCAATGAAAATGACCGACCCTTCGAATGGACAAGTGAATGTGAGGAAGCTTTCAAGGTGCTGAAAGCACAAATCGTTTTCGCACCAATTCTTGCTCACCCTAATCCTAATCTCGACTTCATTCTCAACACTGATGCCTCTGCGTTTTGTCATTGGCGCTGTTTTATCATAAGTCGCAGAAGACGGAACTGAGCTGGTATTAGACTATGGGTTGTGTCCTCTTAATACAGCTGAAAAGAGGTACGCCACCACCAAGCATGAATTATTAGCTGCAGTGTATTTCACCAAGTATTATAAACAATTTCTGTATGGGTGAGTGTTTACATTACGCACAGACCACGCCTCGCCAAACCCGGACTTCGCAGAGCTGTCAACACCTACTACACCATTCACCACGGCACTGGACCTGAACATTTCGGCCACGGTCGTGGACTATCAAAGGCTCGCACACGGAAAATATATGGACTGTGCTACGCAAACATGACACCGTCATCGTGACTGTAACTATTCATAGATAACCTCTCTTGTGTCAAGTTAATGTTGTAATGGGTCAAACTGGTCATAAGGTATCTGCAGTGGTCTTGAAAAACGTCCATGTGCATGCCATGAGAAGACGAATTTTGACAAATTTACCACTGAAATGACTGGCCCGGTTACCGAGACAGTCATTTTTGTGGTAAATTTTCAAAAATAGTCTTCTGCTGGCTTACAAATGGACACTGGCTAAGCAAAAATTTGATTTTCTCGACCATTAACCCTCTACTCGTCAGCGAAACTCTTAGAAACGATCTTCATAAATTCCAGTGGTAAATTTACAAACTGTCCTCTTGACCAGCAAATGATCATTCAATGAGCAAATATTTTAATTTTCTTGAGAAATCTTAAAGGGTTAATTTTGTCAACAGCGCCGCAAGGTGCTCTTGCCACAAGATGGGTTAATGCTATCTTGTAACACATAAAATGTGACCCATGTTCGTTAATCTTCCTTTCCTGAGGTCAGCTCGTTACTGTCGAATTATTCCGTCCGTTAGAGCTGCGTTAATGGACCTTTCCTAGTTTATCCATCAATCGCATGACGTCATATGACGTCACAATCAACTACGTGAAGTGTAGGATGACGTCATAAGCATGACGCCATGAATGACTCGATGTAGTCCGTTTTAGAGCTTAATAGTCCGACACGTTCTACGAATTGTATGTCTTCACCATTTAATAAACATTATGTTGACTATTTTGAAACTAATTTGACTGGACGCTTTTGTTGTCACAGGCGGAAACAGCGCCCAGTCAAATTAGTTTCAAAATATTTACCAAATTACATGCATAGTTTTCTGAAAATTGATAGTCAGGGAGTTCAGAGATTGATCGATCCGAACAACGACGAGGTATAGGTTGAGCTTAGATAGAGATGGGCGGGGCATAGCTAAAACCTCAATGGTCCATTTGATGAAGGATGAAGCGACTGAAGAGTTTGCTGTTTAGTGAGCAGTAGATTAGGCCTCTCCAGCTATTGCAATGGAAGATTCCAGTTTATCCATAAATCATATAACGTCATAATCAACAACGTATTGTGTACGATGACGTCATAATCAATTACACCATGAATAACGTAGATAATGATTAAGCATTGTTGCACGAAATGTTTGTCTTTACTATTTAATAAACATGCCGTTGAATATTTTGAAACTAATTTGACAGCACGCAGTCAAATTAGTTTCAAAATATTGAACATCTTACCGGTATAGTTTTCTTGAAATTGATAGTCAGGGAGTTCAGGGATCAATCGATCATAACACGGGCAATTCGTAGCGGAGTTTAACTAAAGATGGGCGGGGCATAGCTAAAACTGGATTCCTCCATTGTAAGTACATATGTCGTTATGATTTTTATGGTGGATCTAGAATTCTATTTAGATGTGGGTCCAATACGAGAGAGGGTATGTGAGGGAAGGTGTTACTCTCCCCTACAAAAGTTTGAAAATAAATGATCTGAAAAGACATTTCAGGCATGTTGACTGATAAACAGCGTCCTTATTTTGCGTCCAAATTCTGCTTATAACGGCTGAATCAACTTATAGCTATGCTCCGCCCATTTCTAGCTAAGCTCCGCCCACGTTTTGTGCATGTTGGGATTGATCGGCCTGTTAATTCCCAGAATCCCAAATATCAAGGTAACTATACAGGTAAGCTCATGAATATTTTGAAACTAATTTGACTGCGTGCTGTTTCCTGCTTATGGCGGCAATAAACCCAGTTGAATTTGTTTCAAAATATTCAACGGAATGTTTATTAAATAGTAAATCCATCTAAAACAATCAATTCGTATGTATACCTGACAAACCAGTCCAGATTTATGACGGAGTATTCTTTATCAATTATGATTGTGACGTCAACCTATATGTGACGTAATTAATTATGACATCAATACTCGCGTGGCATATTGGATTCATCTATTGAACAGTATTTGTTTTTATTTTCACGGGTGGGTTCTGAACACCGATCCAACCTTGGATTTTATTACAAATACGTGAATACTCACGAATCTATTAAGTCTAGTCCTGAATTGTCACCAAATAGAAACCAGGACAGCATAGTGACATTAAATTTTTATTTCATTTTTATGAGCGAGCCTAATGGACATTTTAAAATATTTATGGCGTGATGTTTTACGGAGCCTGTTGTACTAATTTTGATTAATAACTGCAATTTCGTCATGCATGTAGATGTCAATAAGTGCATGACACTATATGATTGTTTAGATTAAACTGATAACATTTCTAAAATGAGAAAATGGAGTATTCCAAATTATTCCACCAATAATATGATGTCATAATTAACTAGGTAACATGCATGATGACGTCATATGGCTATATATGGCTAAGCATTGTTGTGCGAAGTGTATGTATTTACTATTTAATAAAGACACTGTTGAATATTCTGAAACTAATTTGACTGGGCGCTTTTTCTGCCTACGCGAGTCAAATTAGTTTCAAAATATTCAACAGCTTACCTGTAGGCCTATGGTTTTCTAGAAATTGATAGTTAGGGAGTTCAGACAGACGCATGGACATACACGCAGACAGACACACGGACACACACGCAGAGAGACGCATGGACACACATGCGGACAGACGCAGACATACACACGCGGACAGACGCATGCATAAACACGTGGACGGACGCACGGACACAAACGCTGTCAGACGCAGGCATACAAACATGGAAAGACGCACGCATACGCACACGGGCAGACGCACGGACACACACGCTGTCAGATGCAGGCATACACACGCGGACAGACGCAGGTATACACACACGGACAGACGCACGCATACACACACGGGCAAACGCACGGACACACACGCAGAGAAATCCATGGACACACACCCAGAGAGAGGCACGGACACACACGCCGAGAGACGCACAGATACACACGCGAACTGATGCACGGGACACACACGCACGTACGCGCGCGCGCACGCACGCACAGTATGTGAATACAATGTTGGCATAACATTTCACACGGCTAGATTTTGTTAAAGGCATTGACATATATGTGCTTGTACTCCAGAATAAATATACAATCAGCTGTTCATTTTCTGTTGCAATGACATGCCAATACCGGTACATCTGTATCTGATGCCCTCATGGCAGGCCCGCGAACCGACCTCCTATACAGCGTGCACAATATGCAGAGCCAGACTCCGTTTGCGGGGACTAACACGGGTACTCTCTAGTGACAGTACCGTCCATGACCAAATAGCGGTGAATCTACTACCCAGTTTTGTTTTCTCAACCACACCATGGCAAAGAAGCGTTTGCGAATGGTTGGGCTTTGATCAGAGTATTTCGACCTGTAAACCAAACAGAATTGAGGAATCCAGTTTCTCTGTCAATCATATACCGTCATAACTAACCAAGTGAAGTGTAGACTGCGTCATTATCAATTGAGGAATCCAGTTTCTCCTTCAATCATATGGAGTTATAATCAACAACGTGACGTGTAGGCTGACAAAATAATCTGATACTGATACTGATAGATTTATTACACCCAGACGTTGTACAAAGTTTATGGGGTTATATACAAATTTTCCACATCAATCTATGAACAGGCAACAACTCATCAGCCCTGCGTTTCGCAAGGAAGACAATCCAAAACGCTCTGCTAATCCGTAAACTATTGACAATCTGCTGTTTTCGTATTATAGATGCACACTCACACCAGAGTGCCCGAAACAAAACTATCCAACCTGTATACCTCCAGAAGCTCAAAGTGTTTAGCCCAATGCAATGAAACGAAATACATTCCAACACATGATGACCTCATCCAGCACAAACCAACACAATTATCCAAATTGCGAAATTGATTTAGGGACTCGTGCCTCCAATTCAATTTCACAGCTAAAAAAATCATATTAATCTATACGTAACAAAACCACCACATGTCAAGATCCACCCCGCCCCACCTAGGCACACAATCTAAGCCTCCAAAAGTACACAATTTCAACAATTTCAACTTCAAGCACCCCGGCGCGAATATGCACCCCCAATTATATCATATAATATACAAAGCGAGAAGCGCCGATTTTGCTCGCGCAGAACGCGCCGGGGCATCGTCCCCACGGAACGCAGGACTTGTGTTAACAGCGCCTCCGAACATTAAATGTTACCTTCTTGGTTAATGGTCAAGAAAATCTCAATTTCTTCCCAGTCAGTGCCAAGATTCAGGCCACGAGAAGACAACTCCCGTAAACTTACCACCAAATCAGTGCCTCGATTATCGAGCCAGTCATTCGAGTGTGTTAAATCTTCAAAAATCTATCTAAATTATTAATAACATTATTATTATATCATTATTAGCGTCAGTATTATTATTATTATTATTATTATTATTATTATCATCATCATCATCATCATCATCATCATCATCATCATCATCATCATCATCATCGCCGTTGTCGTTGTCGTTATCGCCGTCGTCGCCGTCGTCGTCGTCATTATGTCGCCATCATCACCATCGTCATCATGATCATTGTGTTTTCTATGTTATTTATAAATTTGTATTTTATTGTTGTTTTGTGTTCTATTTTCGTCTTGTTTGTGATTTTAATGAAGGTTGTTATGCATGTACTTGTGCCATCGTTGTTGTCTTGTTGTTCGTGTTTGTCCTCATTATCGTTGTCATTGTATTGTCTGCTAGTTCCACAAAAAGCAATTCACAGCACTAGTTCACCTCGAATTCATTGTAGTGGACAACAACAATCAAGTAGCAACTTATTCCAGTGGGTCCCGCCCAGTGATGTCCTAGTAATCTTGCGTTTTGAGTTCATTATATGTAAAATAAATCCTTTCAAATCCTTTATATATATTATATGGTTTAAAAGGATTTATTTTTATTAGCCATGCTTCTGTGTTTTTGCCTAAAAAGTTTTTTATTATCAGTGGAAAATGGCTGGAAGAATTTGTAATAATTTGGTCTTCTGTTGTAGTATTTGGGAAGGATTTCCAATCTTGTCTCGTGAAAAAAGTCGCAGACAAACATATCATGAAATTCATCTCCTTTTCGTTTTTATCACACATAGTTCATTTTCGGTCGTCTCTCGATATTCCTTCCCATCGCCCTGTTTCTATTGGCAGGGAATGGTTACTGGTGCGGACTCTGGTGAACAAGATTCTGTTATTATCATTAAGTCAAAGTAGACATGGTTCCATTCCCCGGTCAGTTTTAAAACTATTATATATTTTACCCTTGCATGATTCATTCATCTGTGAGTGCCGTGTTTGTAAAAACTAAGCTTTCAAATTTCTTGTTATTGCTGCTTGGATTGAGTTACTGTTTTGAAGTGTTTGTCTTTCCCAGAGGTATCTGTGCCCTGTTTTGTCTTAGAATTAATCTAATGCAAGCTAGCCACTTATATGGTGTACCATTTTGCTTATAATCCCATAGCATGTATTTGTATATATTAAACGCCAGTTTAGATTGTTTTCCTGATATTTGTCTTATCCAATAAGTTATCATGCGCTGTTCTATTAATACTTTTATTGGCGGTTCCCCTGATTCCCCATATATTATATATTTAGATGTACTGCGCTTAATTTTAAGAATTGATCTTAGAAACTATATACCGCTTTTTCTAGTAGGCTACAGCTTTCAGTTGCGTTAATTTCACATCCATATAGCAGGATTGGTTCTATCATTTGATGGTATAAGTTTGTATGGCAGTCAATTGGTAGGTCCAGTTGCTTAGCTCGTCTGTGTACTGAGAACACTGCCATTGCGTGCCTGCTCGAATAAATGTTTCTCTGCTAAAAGCAAGTGTCCATTATTAGAGAAATGTATGCCTAGGTACTTATAATTATAAACTACCCCCTGTTTAAGACTATATGCTCGGCCTCAACGTGGCGCAGGGGTGTAACCCACTGGGTGTTAATCCAGACATTTGGAGGGGCTAACCAGAACATTATGCACAACGCAAATGAATGACACTTAGAGATCGAATCAAACGAAATGGTGCTCGCCCTGTGAGCATCCGCCAGGCAGGTGCAGCGCCGGGCTCCACGCCTCGAAGGAGCCCACCCCCAGCTACTGGATGTCCCATCAACTCGTCTTGTGGAGCCAGGAGACGAGGATGGAGAGCTACTGGCCAACACAAACAGAAGACCAAACCCAAAGAGAACCCCAGTATCAACATCATGCACTGGAATGCAGAAGGGGTTACCAACAAGAAATCAGAGCTCGAACAGTTCCTGTACGAAAACAACATTGATATCTGCTGCATCCAAGAGACACACCTGCAAGAAGGAAAACCATTTAAGATCAGAGGTTACCAGATTTTCCGGCGTGATCGAAGTGGAAGAAAGAAAGGCGGGGTGATCCCCTTGGTCCGAAACAGCGTGAACGCCAGCCAGATCAAAACCTTTATGGAAGAGGCAGAATATATCAAGATCAAGGTAACAACTAGCAACTCTGTGATTGACATTGTCAATTATTACTGCCCTAATGACACTTGACACAATCCAGGTCCCGGACTGCCACTTCCTCATTGCCTGAGACTTTAATAGCCAGTCTCAAAGCTGGGGCTACAGAACACTTGATGAACGAGGAGAAGACATTGAAGCATGGCAAGATGAAAAGCACCTTTTACTTGTCAACGATCCCACAGATCAGCCTACCTTCTACTCGCGCCGGTGGCACTCGACAACAACGCCGGACTTGGCATTTTGTACAGAAGACATTCACAGAAACCTCAGTAGAGTGGTCGGATCGCAGTTAGGAGGACACCAGCACTCACGATGCAATGAAAGTTGACATTAGTTTAGCAGAACTGAAGAAGTCTATCCGCCAATTGAAGAAGAAGAAATCTCCTGGGCCAGATGGCATTACGAATGAAATGATCCAACACCTTGGTAATGCATCTTTCCGCAAGTTGCTAGATATCTTTAATCTCAGTTGGACCAATGGAGAGGTTCCTCAGTGCTGGAAGGAAGCCAGAATGACTCCTATTCTGAAAAAAGGGAAGAACAAGACGAAAGTGCTGAGCTACCGTCCTATCAGTCTTACAAGTTCATATGCTAGACCATGGAGCGCATCGTCAACCAGCGGTTGCAGTGGTACCTGGAGTCGGAGAATACTATAGTTTCAGAGCAGGCTGGCTTCAGAAGATACAGGAGCACAGAACATCAAACAACACATCTGGCACAGGTCATAGAGGACACTTTTCAAGCCAAGAAGGTGATGCTAGCTGCCTTTATTGATCTTAAGAAGGCATTTGACAAGGTGTGGAAGGATGGCCTCCTCGTGAAGCTCCGGCGCACAGGAATCGGTGGCAACATGTTCCAATGGACCAAGTCATACATACACAGTCGCAGAGCTAGGGTGCTGGTGGATGGACAATCTGGACAGAATGTATTGCTGAGACAAGGGGTACCACAAGGAGGAGTATTATCACCAACTCTGTTCATACTCTTCATTAATGATATTGTAGCAGAGCTGCCCAATGGGATCCAAGCAGCCCTCTATGCAGATGACCTCGTACTCTGGTGCACCGAGGAGTACACAACGACTGCTACGTACAGAATGCAGCTCGTCTTGGACAGATTTACAGCTTGGGCC
Source organism: Chaetoderma sp. LZ-2023a (assembly GCA_034401795.1). Classification (NCBI taxonomy): domain Eukaryota; kingdom Metazoa; phylum Mollusca; class Caudofoveata; order Chaetodermatida; family Chaetodermatidae; genus Chaetoderma; species Chaetoderma sp. LZ-2023a. The sequence goes on along the minus strand of CM067366.1, from coordinate 12,012,442 downwards.
AATCGCTGGTGTATTACCATCAACAAAGAAAAATCATCAGCCATGCTATTCTCACTGTCCACCAAAACCAAGGTTGGCAATCTGACACTGGGCGCTACTCCACTCGAGTACGAGGACCAGCAGAGATACCTGGGAGTCACCTATGACAGAAGATTAACATGGAAGGAACACATCCAGAACGCAGAGGCAAAGGCCAGAAGAAAGCTAAACATCATGAGGAAGCTGGCAGGAACAAAGTGGGGTGCCAATGAAAGGATCCTCAAGACCATCTACCTAGGTGCCGTACGACCACACCTTGAGTATGGATCCGGCTCATGGATGACAGCAGCTAAATCTCATCAACAGAACCTCGACAGAGTACAAAACCAGGCACTGCGCATCATCACTGGTGGAATGAGATCAACACCAATAGAAAAAATGGAGCGGACAGCAGGCATCCCCCCACTTAGTAAAGGAAGGGAATGCAAAGCACTGATCCAAGCTGCAAAGTTCAAATCGTTCAACAACCACCCGATGAAGATCAGGCAAGCACAGCTGTCATCAGGAAGACTTAAAAGATCAAGTTTTGTGAAAGAGACAAAAGCACTTCAAAGGAAACACCAGGAAATGTTGCCAGCACAAATAGAAGACCCAAACCACACCCTTGATCCTCCACCCTGGGAAAACAAACTAGAGAGCATAGCTATTCGCACCACAGTACCTCATCTCACAACCAACGATGAACACAGTGATGTGAGCAAGAAGGCCCTGACCCTAGCCATGCTGGAAGAAATGTACCCTCAGGAGACATGGATAAGGATCTACACAGATGGATCAGCCAAAGATGCAATTAGGAGCGGAGGTGCCGGACTGCACATACAGTATCCAAACGGACAACATGAGTCAGCTGCAATACCGACAGGCAAACACTGCACAAACCACAGAGCTGAAGTCGAAGCACTGGTCCATGCAGCTAATACCATCAGCAGAACAGCAGACCCTATTGCACAGATTGTATTTTTATCTGATGCCCGCTCCGTCCTTAAGGCTATCACCAAAGGTAAGCTGCCACAACTTGAAGAAGCACTACAAACCATCAAATGCTTTCGGATAACATTGCAGTGGATCCCCTCCCACTGTGGAGTCCAAGGAAATGAGGAAGCAGACAAGATGGCAAAGATGGGTGCAGAAGAGAATCAGACAGAAAACATGGTTACGCATACAGAGATGAAGACTATCATCAAGTCACTCTATAGAACACCTCAATCAGAAGATGCCTACCATCATCTCTCGAGGCCAGAGCAAGTGACCATTTTTCGTCTCAGAACTGGACATAACAGACTAAACCAACACATTTACAGGCGGTTCCACCTTACGACATCGCCCGCTTGTCCTTGTGGAGATGCAGAACAGACCACAGAGCACATACTTCAATGCTGCAGTACGTATCAGCTGCTGAGAGAAGTGATCTGGCCTTTGTCAACCTCCTTTCTTGAAAAGCTGTATGGGCCTGTGGAAGAACTGCAGAAAACCACAGATTTCATCTTGAGAACGGCTCTCCAAGTGTAATACCAGCGATCGAAAAGAAGAAGAAGATTATAAACTACCTCCAGGGCATTCTTATTTTAATAAAACAGCAGCTTTTTACAATATGTTTTGGTGCTACCAAACACCACAATCTTTGTTTTGTCAAAATTCACCTTTAATTTCCACATCACACAGTATCGTTCAAATGCATTCAATGTTTCTGGAGATCTTTAGCACTGTTTGCTAGCATGATACTATCATTGCATATAAAAGTATTAAAAGCCTAAGTAACGTATCTAAATCATTATCTACATAATCTAATTGTATGGGTTTGCAATTGTTGTTTTATAGGTAGTCCTCTGCATCATTTAGAAATATAGCGAACAATATTCGATGAGCGGTTCTCGCCCTGGCGAACGCCCCAATCTACAGCTAAGCATGTCTGTGAAGTTGTTATTCTTCTTGATTTTAGATTTTATATTCTTGTACATATTTTGGATTACTCTAAGTACTTTCCCATTGATATTATGTTGTATAAGTTTGGTCCAAAGACCATTGTGCCATACCGAGTCAAATGCTTTTTCGAAATCTACAAAACAACAATCAATTACGTCATAAAAGCCTAATAGTCCGCCAGGTTGTACGAATTGTACGTCGTTACTATTTGATAAACATGCTGTTGAATTGCAATTACCAGAAAACTATACAGGCATGCTGTTGAACATTTTGAAACTATTATGACTAGGTCAAATTAGTTTCAAAATATTCAACAGCCTACCTGTATAGTTTTCTAGAAATTGAGATTCAGATAGTACAGGGATCCAACACGGCAAAATGTGGGCGGAGCTTAGCTAGAGATGCGGGTTGCAGCTAAAACCGGATTCATCCATTTGACTCTGATGCTCTCTAAAAACTCTTTATAATTAAAACACGAATTTCTGAAGAATTGAAATTTCATACCGACTGACGTAGACTTGTGCATCGTCCTATTGCATGATCTCGCCCTCCTGCTAACGTTCTCGTATCGAGTCCCGTGCTTGCACACTTTTGATATCTGTGCTAAGTTCACGAAACTTCATAAATGATTAAATGGTTATTATCATCCTACTAATATACTGTCAATCACAGACATTGACATTCACGTCTCGCAAGCTCTCCATCAATATTGGCCCGAAGCTGCGCCTCTATTTCTAGATTCCTATCGAGATTGAAGTAGGCAGAAATCTGATTGGCTACCTGAAAACCGACAGTCAACATATCAAGAAATCGCGGGTCTGCGAGTACGGCCTGGAAGAGCAAAGAGATGTGTGGGCGTATGTTAGTACGATGACAATTGTGTTGCTGCATTTACTTCAACACTACATGGAACTTAGCCACAGCATCTATATGGTCATTCATCTCCCCTATACAGCCATGCGCTCTGGAATTTTGGTTGTAATGCGATGCTTAATCCCTGTTGTCTCAACAGCGCCTCAAAGCGCTCAAGATGATACCTATATCAACTAACCTGTCAAAGCTCTAGATATCTCAAAAGAAATTACAATTCTCACTCAGTAAATGTCCATTTAGAGAAGACAGTGTGTGTAAATTTGCCAGCGAAATTTACAAAAATAACTTTCTGTTGCCACACGTTTTGTTCAGCTTGATCATTAAATGGTCAATATTCAAGAAAATCCAACTTTCTGCCTTGACAGTGTACATGTGCAGGCCAAGAGAAGACTATTTTTAAATGTTACCCCTGGAATGACTGGCTTGGTTACCGAGCCAGTTATTCCAGTGATAAATTTTTCAAATGATGTTTTCTCTTGGCCTGCAAATGTACATCACTCAAGAGCAGTAAAGGTGCCATTTTGCAGATTTAACCATTATAAGATTAATATGAAACAAGAAATACAAGATGAGAATCATGACAGATACAGGTAGGCTGTTCAATATGTTGAAGCCAATTTGTCATAGGCAACAACAACTTCCAGTCAAATTAGTTTGAAAATATTCATTATTGCATAATAAAAAATGTAATGCATTGGCACTTACATGATATCAAACACTATCGCTGGATGAGACAAAATCATTGCGATCACCATTCAACATTCACGCGATATTTCAAAGCAGCTAATTATGATACAGATATGGAAATGTGACAGGATATGGATGATATGGAATCTATAAACCATACTCTATCGGTGCAATACACCATTTGATATGAGATTAGCATCCCTTTAAATAGTAAGGTGTAGCACGGATTGACCAGTCAGGTACGAACCTTCCCAGTTCATCAAGGTACGGAGCGGCCGGACCGGGGCTGTTCCAAGCTCGCCGCCTGTTTAGGATGATAAGCGTAAATAAGCCATATAAGAGAGGCTCAGTTTAACAGTCTATGAGATGGCATGCGCAGCCATAAGAGATAGCCTACTACGCGCGTTAGCGTGTTTGGAGAATAACATCTTGTAGGTATTTCGGGCTGGTGTTCATAATTTCTTAAATACCAGGCATCCTCACTTTTCCTCGTGACAATCATTACGAAAATCGGACGAGGATTACAAAACTGTTTACAGAATCAAAATCGGTTCAGAAATGGTGAGATATCAGAATATTCATCTACTATTTTGAGCTCCCATATAAAATAAACATTGCCATAGCGCACGTGCTTGGGAGGGTGAAGGCCCGCAGATCACGTGGTCAGGTAACCATAGCTTGTTATGACGCATGCGCTGATTGGTTGAGACGTCCTATTGTGACGTCACCATTTAATATAAATGTAGCTCCAGAATCCCAATCGACAGACAGTTGGTGGTGTGACTGCCAGAGAAGAAAGTCGCATAGCACCGCTTAAGGTTAGCACTGGTGGACCATAGCCCGCAACAGCGCCATTTAGTTTTGAGCTCTGTTCTCCGGTGCACACGCACCACACCGCAAGAAGATTTGGTACGATCCTGATAGATATCACAGGGGTCAAAATCTAAATTAAAAAGGTTTCCTAAATCCAACACATATCAGAGGGACCTTCTCTGCGGTGTGGCCTTTTGCCCATGATGTAACATCCCAACCAGTATGTAGGACTATGGTGTTCGATCACATCTCGCCAGATCTTCCGTACCATGCTAAAATGTGGTAGGGCAAACTCCGCAAATGTCTAGTGCTTCCAATTAATGTTTTTGACTGCAGCCTGGATAAGGATATTGCTTTACGCACAGCACGAGCTATGCATTATATATGGTCTTGTGCCTCGTAAGATGTATCATGTATCAATTTAACTTTCAATGTAGTCCTTCAGTAATATAATGGGCAGCTATAATCCGTATTAATACTGAACTTTCCACGACTGCAAAATTCTTAAACTTTGTATTCGGTACATGACTACCTACTAGCAATCCAACGTGAGTTCTTCTTCACAATTCCTGAGTATGAGCCTCATCAGTTAGATCATCTGCGGCTAAGCACCAAGCAGCGACTACAGAAACGTGCCAGCTCGCACCACATTCATGTGATGTTTCAACTACAATGACGCTATAGGAGATTTTTGGACCAATAACTAATATGTACTCCGTAAGACTATTATTTAAGCATTTTGCTAGTAGGTACCAACTACGTTTAGGTACCGCAAGGTCGGATGTGACCTTTATTTATATTTTATTGTATATATTTATTTTATTTAGTGCTGATGACTACCATGCACCGCAAGGTCCGTTGTGAGCTCGTTCTCTTACTGCATTGTATAGTTTTGTAATATGACAGTAGCCATCCAAGTTAATACTTTTTGTTTAGTTATTTATATTTTACAAAAATACATGGACCACACTTCCCTTAGCTTAGACTATACACCTACAACAAACACAGCACCTTGTTATATATATTTATGTCTCAAGTCTAAATTTGTAATTATGAACTGACACACCAGTGACACTAACAGTATGGATGAGACGGTGTGGTTCAACTTTCGCACAATGGTTGCACGACCCCACTGGAATGTGATCGTTCCACCGACTCTCGAGGTCGGTCTTTCAGAGAGACGTGGTTATTCCCCTGTGTCCCTGAACATCATCCCCTCTACCACGACGCCCACCCGTGCCTCAGTGTGAGCAATGGAATGTGGAGCCCCCACAACACTATGACGTCAGAAGACACACGCACGCACGCACGCACGCACGCACGCACGCACGCACGCACGCACGCACGCACGCACGCACGCACGCGCACGCACGCACGCCCACACACATTTTACTATCTTTGACAATAACTGTTCGTATCATTTAATCTTTATTTTATTTTATTATATTGATTAACGTAGGTAGAAATAGCTGCTGAGCATCTGCCTGATACTATGGCCGTCAGGGTTCGTCAAATACGGTTTTTTACAAAATGTAGAAATACAACATACACATAAGGGCGAAGTGTACGATAACTATCTCATTCTATGTTACAAAGGAGATAATCGGCTGACTCCCGGTATCACACTTGGAGAGCCGTTCTCAAGATAAAATCTGTGGTTTTCTGCGTTCTTCCACAGGTCCATACAGCTTTTCAAGAAAAGAGGTTGACAAAGGCCAGATCTCTTCTCTCAGCTGCTGATACGTACTACAACATTGAAGTATGTGCTCTGTGGTCTGTTCTGTTTCTCCACAAGGACCAGCGGGCGATGTCGTAAGGTGGAACCGCCATTACATGTGTTGGTTTAGTCTGTTATGTCCAGTTCTGAGACGAAAAATGGTCACTTGTTCTGGCCTCGAGAGATGATGGTAGGCATCTTCTGATTGAGGTGTTCTATAGAGTGACTTGATGATAGTCTTCATCTCTGTATGTGTAACCATGTTTTCTGTCTGATTCTCTTCTGCACCCACCTTTGCCATCTTGTCTGCTTCCTCATTTCCTTGGACTCCACAGTGTGAGGGGATCCACTGCAATGCTATCCGAAAGCATTTGATGGTGTGTAGTACGTCTTCAAGTTGTGGCAGCTTACCTTTGGTGATAGCCTCAAGGACAGAGCGGGCATCAGATAAAAAGACAATCTGCTGTTCTGCTGATGGTATTAGCTGCATGGACCAGTGCTTCGACTTCAGCTCTGTAGTTTGTGCAGTGTTTGCCTGTCGGTATTGCAGCTGACTCATGTTGTCCGTTTGGATACTGTATGTGCAGTCCGGCACCTCCGCTCCTAATTGCATTTTTGGGTGATCCATCTGTGTAGATCCTTATCCATGTCTCCTAAGGGTACATTTCTTCCAGCATGGCTAGGGTCAGGGCCTTCTTGCTCACATCACTGTGTTCATCTTTGGTTGTGAGATGAGGTACTGTGGTGCGAATAGCTATGCTCTCCAGTTTGTTTTCCCAGGGTGGTGGATCAAGGGTGTGGTTTGGGTCTTCTATTTGTGCTGGCAACATTTCTTGGTGTTTCGTTTGAAGTGCTTTTGTCTCTTTCACAAATTTGATCTTTTAAGTCTTCCTGATGACAGCTGTGCTTGTCTGATCTTCATCGGGTGGTTGTTGAACGATTTGAACTTTGCAGCTTGGATCAGTGCTTTGCATTCCCTTCCTTTACTAAGTGGGGGGGATGCCTGCTGTCTGCTCCATTTTTTCTATTGGGGTTGATCTCATTCCACCAGTGATGATGCGCAGTGCCTGGTTTTGTACTCTGTCGAGGTTCTGTTGATGAGATTTAGCTGCTGTCATCCATGAGCTGGATCCATACTCAAGGTGTGGTCGTACGGCACCTAGGTAGATGGTCTTGAGGATCCTTTCATTGGCACCCCACTTTGTTCCTGCCAGCTTCCTCATGATGTTTAGCTTTCTTCTGGCCTTTGCCTCTGCGTTCTGGATGTGCTCCTTCCATGTTAATCTTCTGTCATAGGTGACTCCCAGGTATGTCTGCTGGTCCTCGTACTCGAGTGGAGTACCGCCCAGTGTCAGATTGCCAACCTTGATTTTGGTGGACAGTGAGAATAGCATGGCTGATGATTTTTCTTTGTTGATGGTAATACACCAGCGATTGGCCCAAGCTGTAATTCTGTCCACGGCGAGCTGCATTCTGTACGTGGCAGTCGTTGTGTACTCCTCGGTGCACCAGAGTACGAGGTCATCTGCATAGAGGGCTGCTTGGATCCCATTGGGCAGCTCTGCTACAATGTCATTAATGAAGAGTATGAACAGAGTTGGTGATAATACTCCGCCTTGTGGTACCCCTTGTCTCAGCAATACATTCTGTCCAGATTGTCCATCCACCAGCACCCTAGCTCTGCGATTGTGTAGGTATGACTAGATCCATCGGAACATGGTGCCACCGATGCCTGTGCGCCGGAGCTTCACGAGGAGGCCATCCTTCCACACCTTGTTAAATGCCTTCTGCAGATCGATAAAGGCAGCTAGCATCACCTTCTTGGCTTGAAAAGTGTCCTCTATGACCTGTGCAAGATGTGTTGTTTGATCTTCTGTGCTCCTGTATCTTCTGAAGCCAGCCTGCTCTGAAACTATAATGTTCTCCGACTCCAGGTACCACTGCAACCGCTGGTTGACGATGCGCTCCATGGTCTTGTATATGCAGCTTGTAAGACTGATAGGACGGTAGCTCAGCACTTTCGTCTTGTTCTTCCCTTTTTTCAGAATAGGAGTCATTCTGGCTTCCTTCCAGCACTGAAGAACCTCTCCATTGGTCCAACTGAGATTAAAGATGTCTAGCAACTTGCGGAGAGATGCATTACCAAGGTGTTGGATCATTTCATTCGTAATGCCATCTGGCCCGGGAGATTTCTTCTTATTCAATTTGCGGATAGACGTCTTCAGTTCTGCTAAACTAATGTCAACTTTCATTGCATCGTGAGTGTTGGTGTCTGTTCTTTCCTTTTGCTCTTTTCTAACCTCTTTTTGACGCATTCGTGGTATAGAAATGTTGCTTTCTTTTGCATATGCCTTCGCAAAGGCATCTGCAGCCATCTTTCCTGACAGTGTTTGTCCATCTTCTTCAAGAGTAATCTTCTCTCCCCTGACACCCTCATCATTCAGTGCTTTAGTCAGTCTCCATAGCTTTGTGGTGTCTCTCTCTAAATTAAACCCTGCCGTCTTTTCCCTCCAGCTTCTTCTTTTGGCCTCCAGCTTGGTCTTTAGATACCTGGCTTTAGTTTGTTGTAGTGTGAAGTGGTTTTCATGACAGGGATTACCCTTTGCATCTTCTCTGGCCTTGTCTAGTTTATCATGTGCTGCTTGCAGTTCAGTTGTCCAGTAGGGGCGGTAGTTTTTCCTGAACCCTCGAGGAATCGCTTCGTTGGCAGCCTTGAGGATACTTGAATTAAATTCCTTGACCGCATTGTTGATGTTTCTTCCTTCTGCTGCTATATTTTGGGTAAGCTCATTGGAACGAATGCCGAACAGACTCCAATTTGCCTTTTTGTAGTTCCACCTTGGATGTTGAGGTGAACTTGTCGAAATATTTCCAGAAAGAGAGAGGAGGACTGGGCGGTGGTCGCTTCCTCCTAACTGCGATCCGACCACTCCACTGAGGTTTCTGTTAATGTCTTCTGTACAAAATGCCAAGTCCGGCATTGTTGTCGAGTGCCACCGGCGCGAGTAGAAGGTAGGCTGATCTGTGGGATCGTTGACAAGTAAAAGGTGCTTTTCATCTTGCCATGCTTCAATGTCTTCTCCTCGTTTATCAAGTGTTCTGTATCCCCAGCACTGAGACTGGCTATTAAAGTCTCCCGCAATGAGGAGGTGGCAGTCCGGGACCTGGATTGTGTCAAGTGAGAGATTCTTGTCATTAGGGCAGTAATAATTGACAATGTCAATCACAGAGTTGCTGGTTGTTAACTTGATCTTGATATATTCTGCCTCTTCCATAAAGGTTTTGATCTGGCTGGCGTTCATGCTGTTTCGGACCAAGGTGATCACCCCGCCTTTCTTTCTTCCTCTTCGATCACACCGGAAAATCTCGTAACCCCTGATCTTAAATGGTTTTCCTTCTTGCCGGTGTGTCTCTTGAATGCAGCAGATATCAATTGCTGTTCGAGCTCTGATTTCTTGTTTGGAACCCCTTCTGCGTTCCAGTGCATGATGTTGATACTGGGGTTCCCTTTGGGTTTGGTCTTCTCTTTCAGTTAAATAGTCCCTCAAGTGTACGAATTTTATGTCTACAATTTAATCCCAGGGATTTAATCAATCAATAAATCAATCAATCAATCAATCAATCAACTACTGCCAGTGTCGTGATGGAGACCAGGTGAGGGCATACCATACACCATACGGTGTGCATCCACTAAACCAAGATTCTTGTCTTGGTGCGGTGGTCCAGTGGAAAGATGTCTGGGTTGCTGAAGCCATGCGGAATTGCAGGATGATGGTTCGATCCCTAACCGGGGAAATGATGATCACCAAAATAAACTGATGGGTGCATGGGTGCACTCCGTAGGAGGGGTTAGCACAAAAATTGAAGTCATCACGCTGCCAGTGCGTTAAAAATCTGAGCATACCTACCTACCTACCTACCTACCTACCTACCTACCTAGCAAGCAAGCAAACAAGCAAGTAAACAATCTTTATTGTCAAATCAAACATGTGGACATACAGACAATAGTCAACATTCTGTTGAATATTTTGATACTAATTTGACTGAGCATTGTATGACTTTTATGGCCTTACTATTTAATCAGCATTCTGGTGAAAATTTGAAACTAATTTGCCTGACGTTGTATGGCTTTACCATTATCAATTGCATTCTATTAAAGATTCACAGGCATCATAGTAAAAATGCTTAGTGAATGACCATCATGAATATTGAATAGTCGGCCAAGTGTACAAACTTTATGTTTTTTCTTTTTAATCAGCATTCGGTTAAATATGTTGATGTTAATTTGACGGGGCACTGTTATGGCCATAGGCAGCAAACGCACCCAGTCAAATTACTTTCATGATATTCAACACCGTGTCTATATTAGTTACCTTGAAATTAGGATTCTGGAACGTCGTGCATCATAGTATATAAATTGATTCCAACATGCCTAAAGAATGGGCGGAGCTTAGCTAGAAATGGATCCCACCTTTAAAATTGTCCTGAACAAATTTGATCAATAAACGGCCAAATACCACTTAGAAATGTGTGGTGCACCCAACATGGACCACTTTTAATAAGTGACCACATATTTTAGCAAGTACAGTCAGATAGTTAGCTCTGCTCTCCCGGACGCATGTAGGCCCAATCATAATGCACTGATTCTCTTATGGAATGAGGGTATAAGTTATCCAACGTGTCACTCAAGTGTTGACGTCATAATCAATTATGTCACAAGTAGGCTGACATCACATTCAAAATACGTATTGAATGATGTTGCTATGGCCATCAGGAACATTGAAAGGTCCTTAAGCTGTGCGAATTGTATGGCTTTACTATTTAATAAACATTCTGCTGAATACTTTGCAACTAATTTAACTGTGCTACTGCCATAAGCATTGACAGCATCTATACTAATCAAATTAGTTTTTAAATAGTCAACAGCTCACCTCTATAGTTACCTTGGAAATGGGATTCTGGGAAGTCATGGTTGAAAGTTTATAAATCACAGTGACGACGGCTATGAATATAGGCCTATCATCATGTCTTATTGTATTTTAACCAGCCCATGGCAAAGCTGGTCAAACCGGCCTCTACAGTGACCTTGAGCAATGTCAAATTGCATGCCATGAGGGGACATTTTTGATAATTTACCACTGGAATGCCTCGCGAGACAGCTATTCCAGATTCCAAAGGCAAATCTGCAAAAAAAGTCTTCTCTTGGCCTGCAGATGGAATTCAATATCTAAATATTTTAACAATCTTTACCAAATTTAGACAGTAAAGGTTTAATATATCATGATGACAATACCAGGTACAGTGTCTGTTTCCCTTATGTATTATAGCATACAACACTAGGCTGACCATTCGAGACAGTGGATAAATTTCCATTCCTATATCTCGTAGGGCGTCGGGTCAAAGGTTTTAATATCGTGGACACATTTTACTTGTCACTATATGTGTGGTAAATTTTTATAGTAAAACAATAATAATATTGTAGAACGTGAAAAAGTAGACAAAATTCACTACAAATAATGTATGTGTGATTTTTAAAAATGTATTGTCCTTAATCTTTCACTGGGAAAAGAGCTATGCACGCAATTATTTAAAAACGGCTGTCAATAACATTGTAGCGGGTGGTTTAGATACAAAAATCAACAGAAAGGGTATGCATGTGATAAGTTAGTAATGCCTGCAATGTGTTCAGCCCAAGAATTCCACCCATATGGTTAGATAGGTATCTGTATATGCGACTGAAACATTGAGTTAAAAATGTTTTCCATGAAGTAATCCAATTCATTGTGCACAATTTTATAAGCTATATTCCGAATTTAAAAGATTTCTAGATGAAGTAATTTCATAGTATGCAAATCCATACTGAAAACTGGTGAAAATTGTATCTGATTCATGCTTTTCAGTGCCATACTGTCTGTAATATATTCAGCCCCAGTATTTCAGAAACATATGCTTATAAGGCACTGGATATGCTAGTTATATTGCCAATTCAAAAGAAATTCTACAGTGAAGTAATTTTGCAGTACGCAATTCCATACTGAAAATTGGCTGAAATTTTAGCACATCCGCAGTTTTTAATATCCTACTGTCTGCAATAGGTCGGCCCCAGAGTTTTAATCATAAGGTTAGTTAGGGCTATGAATGCACTAATTTGAAGTTCTGAGTTTAAAATTTTCTACCAAGAAGCAATTTCAGAGGACACATTTCTGTATCGAAAATTGGCTTAAATTTTGGCTGTTTCACGGTTTTCAGTGCCATTGTGTATGTAATATATTCGGTGCCAGAATTTAATCATCAGAGACTTAAAGTGATTTGAATATGCCAGCTAAGGTATATATTGCGAATTTAAGAAAGAATCTATAATTTCATAGTACGCAATTACATACTGAAAACTGGCTCAAATTTGGTCGGATACACAGTTTTCAGTACGCTACTGGTTGCAATAGATTCTGTCCGAGAATTCCACTGATATGGTTAGATAGGTATATGAATGCTCTTTTAAAATATCGAGTTTAAAAATAGTCTAGCATAAAGTAATCTCGCAATAAGCAATTTAGTTGCGTCCAACAGTTATCAGATGTCAATAATTTACTATTTTAAATACCAATATCTGCATAATCTGTTTGCACTAGAACTCTATATAGTATTGTACAGAATATTGCATGATTCTACCATCAAGTAATTTCATAGTATGTGGTTATATAATCGACATATGCCACCATTGTAAGATAGTTGGTTCACATTCATCACATTCACCACATTCCGATAGGTGTTGATATGTCCTGGCATATTGCATGTAATAGTTTCGACCCTAGAATTTCAGCCATATGTTTACATAGGTATATGAAGCATTGAATTTAAAAGATTTATACCATGAAGTAATTTCGTAATACACAATTTAATCTAAAAAAATTTGCCCAAATCTTGGCCGACTAACAGTTCCGCATGGCCTACTCTCTTTAATATGTTCAGTCGCAAAATTTCTCCACATAGTTCCAAAGCAAGACTTTGCAAAGAATGGACTCGATACCCATTTGCCCGGTGTGGTGAAAAGGTATAGCCTTTGCTAAAATTCAAATAGACTGCACTACAAAAGGATTGTGTGTGAAATCACACTTGTCCTTTACTCACAAAAAGTATTGCCATGTATATAGTGCACCACAAATAGATTGTGGGTGAATATTAGTATTATCATGTCTCTGCATAGTACTATGCCATACTAGATTGTAGATCAAAGAGGCCCTTGATTAAAAGGCTACGTTTATACAAAGCAACCTGCATATCCTTGATACTCTATAACTATAGCAGCTGGTGAAATTCCAGAGACAGGTCTAGACAAACTTGATGCCTGCCACCGCAAACACCTATGCACCATCACTGGACACTGATGGCCAGACAGCATAATTTGGCCATGTGCTAAGGATGTCAGAAGAGACTCGAGCACAGAGGGCCCTGGAATTTGCCCTACTCGGAACCAGCAAATACAAAGCCAGGAGAGGATATCATTGCATAAATCTGCTTAGTGTGCTGTGAGGTGACCTGAAGAGAGCAGGACTCAGTACACTCAAGTCAAGAAAGGACCTGAAGTAGCTAAGGACTTCGGCTTAGGACAAGCCACAGTGGGCAAAAGCGAAGAAGGACTGATTGCAGCTGTAAGATGTTTCTACTACTACAGCCGCAGAATACGGTGATCATACATAATAGACTGGGTGTGAAATCACACCGATCTGTGCTGTACCCAAAATATTAATATAAGTATATATTGCATTACAAATAGATGTGCGGAAGGCCACCATGGTCTATAGTGTACCAATAGTATTCTATTACAAGTCAATTATGTGTGGAATCCCACCAGTCTATATTATATCACATACAATGGTACAGGTATATATGATCACTATTAGGCGATGGGTCGAATAACACCAGCCTCTTCGTTTGACCACAATAAAACCTATACTAACTTGCAGTACATACACCATGAAAAATTATGTTTTTATATAATACGAACCAAATCTTTACTTTTCGGAATCACTGTGACCTATCTGTTTGAAAGCAATCAAACTACAAAGTATAATTTAGATTTAATTTCCTCTCAGCTGTAAACAATATGATAGCATATCATTGCTAGCTATATTCATAATTAAATCAAATTCTACAATGAAATAGTTCTGTAGTCCGCAATTTCATACCGAAAATTGGCTTAAATTTCGGCAGACCAGTGGTTTTCAGTACCATACTCTCTGCAATAAGTTTGGCATATATTCGGTTTGAAATTCATGCATATGGTCAGATCGGTATATGGATACGCTAATAAAGTATCAAGCTTAAATATGTCTACCATGAAGTAATTTCGTAGTATACAATTCCATGGCAAAAATCTAAACAAGTTTTGACAGATCCACGGTTTTCGGTAGCCTACTGTCTGTAATAGGGTCATCCCCAAAATGTCAGATAGATATAAGAATGCGCTACTAAAATATCGATTTTTTTAAATTCCACCGTAAAGTAATTTTATAATACGCAACTTAGTAGCGACCAAAAGTTGTCAGATGCTAATAATTGACATACAATTATCTATGTACTATTTTTATAACCACTTTTCGAACATCCAGCCATAGAGAACTCAATATCTATTATTATTATTATTATTATTATTATTATTATTATTATTATTATTATTATTATTATTATTATTATTATTATTATTATTATTATTATTATGTACTATTGCTGTACACAATATTGTACGATTCTAACATCAAATAATATCATAATTACCAAGCATGCCCATGTAGTTACTTATTCGCAATATGTTCCCATTTCAAGATAGTTGGTTCACATTAGCCACAATCGGATAGATGTCAATATGTCCTGGCATATTGCTTGTAATAGGTTTGGCTCCAGAATTCCACCCATATGTTTAGATAGATATATATGAATGTGCTAAACATGTATATAGTTTTAGCAATTTCTACAATGGAGTAATTTCGAAACACGCAATTTAGTCGCAACTTACAGTTTTCAAATCGTAATAATTTACTATATATTCAGTATCAGAATCGCTGTACTCGATTTATAACCACGCTTTCGAACATAATACCATCTAGAACTCACTCAATATTGCACGATTCTATTATCAAATATGTTTTGTAATAATGTGAAAATCTTCTAAATATCCTATAATTTAGATCAATTTAGATAATTTATACATATATTTTAGTGACAAATGATTGTACTCGTTTGCTGCTAAATTTAGTTAAGTATCCTCGCCAGAGATACCTCACCAATCTCTGATCTGTATAATCTGTGAGGTATCCCTGGAGGGTTCTAGCACGGCTACATTAGTGGGTTTAATATAAACCATAATCTCAGGCCGGCCAGGGTTTTTGGTTGCGAGAGGAAAGTGCCGCCTGCGGGCCTCCATCACAGGAAAAAGCCTACAACACAAAAACGGAAGAGGAGATGTGGCAAAAATGGTCACTCTCCTATCAAACAATGCCAAGAGTGAGAAAATTAATCAACCCAGTGTAATTATTGCTTGTTGGGATTCACGCTGGTTTACGTGAAGGTGGGGTGGATGATTTCCGTAGAATTCAACACCGCCAACTTACGTGGGTTAAAGATACTGATTTTGTAGATGCCGCTTTATTTCTGTGGGCCTTCTTAATAGAACTTAATCTAACTGTTTGTTTTTAGTCCTAAAAGTTCCAACTTTAGGCCGCAAGTGGTTTTGTGTTCTCCTATCTTGAACGAGATGATCTGCCTGGCGAGAATGATCAGTGCTCACTATGGGCATCACCACGGAGCATCCCCCTCAGACTGACTGCGTGCAAACATGTCATCTGGTGGTAGTTTCGGAATCAAGTAACAATCCTTCCGCATACGATGACGAATAGCAACATGGGGACAAGTCACATTACACAAGCGTATTAGAAACAGATATCCAGTTATGGTGACCATCCTTTGAAGGCATGGAGGACTCAATCTGTGTCTTTATCCACCACCTAGCATTTCGAGAGCGGACCATGTGAGATCCGCTCCCTGGACCTAATGTTTATCTGCTTTAGGATTAAGGGAGTTGCCCAAAAGAATGCACTGCTGGGTCAGGCTAACAAAATTATATTTTCACAGTGATTCCTACCTTGCCAAAAAGGCTTAGCTAACAGGTATCCAAAGATACTGAGTGGATGTATGCGGTCCTCGACACTTTGATTCAGACCGCCAAGAAACCCCAATAGTTTCTGAAATCGGTCCCAACAAACGTGGCGGAGAGAAACCCGACAATTAATAGGCCAGGTGTCCGGAGAAGCGTAGGAAGAGACAACTACTCAATATCAAGAATTTAGGAGGCCCTATGGTAGATGGCCAATTTATACAAACTTGCCGGTGTGCAAGGTATGACGGATCTGCAGCACCCTGAAAAGAGGCTTTGCACAAACGTGCCTCCTTTAGAGTAGTCATCCCTAGCTACTTTTAAACCTATCATACCGAGCTACCATAGTTTGGTTTAGAGGTGGCATGTCATGTTCGCTAGTGAGAACATGAACAGCGACCTTGGTGAAAAATTGTTGCTGTAGTGGAGCTACAAGGTGGTGTGTTTGTTGTTGGTGTATAGTGTAACCTAAGGGAAGTGTGGTCCATGTATTTTTGTAAAATATAAATAACTAAACAAAAAGTATTAACTTGGATGGCTACTGTCATATTACAAAACTATACAATGCAGTAAGAGAACGAGCTCACAACCGACCTTGCGGTGCATGTTAGTCATCAGCACTAAATAAAATAAATATATACAATAAAATATAAATAAAGGTCACATCCGACCTTGCGGTACCTAAAAGTAGTTGGTACCTACTAGCAAAATGCTTAAATAATAGTCTTATGGAGTACATATTAGTTATCGGTCCAAAAATCTCCTATAACGTCATTGTAGTTGAAACATTACATGAATGTAGTGCGAGCTGGCACGTTTCTGTAGTCGCTGCTTGGTGCTTAGCCGCAGATGATCTAACTGATGAGGCTCATACTCAGGAATTGTGAAGAAGAACTCACGTTGGATGGCGAGTAGATAGTCATGTACCGAATACAAAGTTTAAGAATTATGCGGTCGTGGAAAGTTCCGTACTAATGCGGATTATAGCTGCCCCTTATATTACTGAAGGGCTACAGTGACAGTTAAATTGATACATGATACATCTTATGAGGCACAAGACGATATATACCGCATAGCTCATGCGGTGAATAAAGCAATATCCTTATCTGGACTGTGGTGAAAAACGTTAATTGGAAGCACTAGACTTTGCGGAGTTTGTCCTACCACATTTTAGCATGGTACGGCAGATCTGGCGAGATGTCATCGAACACCACCGTCCTACATACTGGTTGGGATGTTACATGATGGGCAAAAGACCACACCGCAGAGAAGGTCCCTCTGAGATGTGTTGGATTTGGGAAACCATTCTTTTTAATTTAGATTTTGACCCCTGTGATATCTACCAGGATCGTACAAAAACATCTTGCGCTGCAGTGCGTGTGCACCAGAGAATAGAGCTCAAAACCAAATGACACTGTTGTGGGTTATGGTCCACCAATGCTAACAGTAAGTGGTACTATGCGTCTTTCTTCTCTGGCAGTCACACCACCAACTGTCTGTCGATTGGGATTCTGGAGCTCCATTTATATTAAATGATGATGTCGCAATAGGACGTCTCGACCAATCAGCGCATGCGTCATAACAAGATATGGTTACATTGACCACGTGATCTGCTGGCCTTCACCGTACCAAGCAAGTGCGCAATGGCAATGTTTATTTTATACGGGAGCTCAAAATATTAGATGAATATTCCCTGATATCTCACCAATATCTGAACCGATTTTGATTCTGTAAACAGTTTTGGAATCCTCGTTAGATTTTCCTAATGATTCTTACGAAGAAAAGCGAGGATGGCCTGTATTTAAGAAATTACGAACACCGGCCCAAAATGTTCACAAGATGTTATTACTCTCCGCACGCTAACGCGCGTATGTAGGCTATCTCTTATGGCGCATGCGCACCGGGTCATCTCATAGACTGTTATACTGAGCCTCTCTTAAATGGCTTATTTACGCTTATCATCCTACCCAGGGGGCGAGCTTGGAAAGTCCCAGGTCCGGCCACTCCATACCTAGATGAACTGTGACGGTTCGTACCTGACTGGTTGATCCGCACTACAGCTTACTATTTAAAGGGATACTAATCTCATTTCAAATGGTGTATTGCACCGATAGATTATGGTTTATAGATTTCATATTATTCATATCCTGTCACATTCCCCTATCTGTATCATAATTATATGCTTTGTAATATCGCGTAAATGTTGAACGGTGATCGCAATGATTTTGGCTCATCCAGCAATAGTGTGTGATGTCATGTAAGGGCCAATACATTACATTCTTTATTATGCAATATTTTGAAACTAATTTGACTGGAAGTTGTTGTTGCCTATGACAAATTAGTTTCAAAATATTGAACAGCTGTCATGATTCTCATCTTGTATTTCTTGTTTCAGCTTAATCTTATAATGGTTAAATCTGCAAAATGGCACCTGCAGTGCTATTGAGTGGTGTGCATTTGCAGGCCAAGAGAAAACAATTTTTGAAAAGTTATCACAGGGATAACTGGCTCAGTAACCGAGCCAATCATTCTAGTGGTAAAATTTCAAAAATAGTCTTATTTTGGCCTGCACATGTACACTGTCAAGGCAAAAAGTTGAATTTTCTTGAATTCATATTTTTTCGCGGGCAAATTTACACACATTGTTGTCTCTAAATTGGCATTTACTGAGTGAGAATTGCAGTTTCCTTGAGATATTTAGAGACTTGAAAGGTTAGTTGATATAGATATCAGGCTTTCAGGCGCTGTTGACACAACAGGGGATAAGAATCGCATTAGAACTAAAATTCCATGGCGCGTGGCTGTATAGGGGAGATGAAGGACCATACAGATGCTGTGGCTAAGTTCAATGTAGTGTTGAACTAAATGCAGCAACACAATTCGCATCGCACTAACATACGCTCACTCACATCTCTTTGCTCTTCCAGGCCGTACTCGCAGACCCGCGATTTCTTGCTATGGTGACTGTCGGTTTTCAGGTAGTCAATCAGATTTATGCCTACTTCAATCTCGCTAGGAATCTAACAATCGAGGCGTAGCTTCGTGCCAATATCGATGGAGAGCTTGCGAGACATGAATGTCAATCTCTGTGATTGACAGAATATTAGTCGGATGATAATAACCGAGCAATTTTATTAGGCGGTAGTTGACTGACCTCATTTACGAGGTTTCCCGAACTTAGTGTAGACATCAAAAGCGTGCAAGCACGGGACTCGATACGGGAACGTCAGTGGGAGGGCGAGACCGTGCGATAGGACGATGTACAATTCTACATCATACATCAAGTTTTGTGCGCGCAGCGGTATGAAATTTCAATTCTTCAGAAATTCGTGTTTTAATTATGAAGAGTTTTTAGAGAGCATCAGAGTCAAACGGATGAATCCAGTTTTAGCTGCACCTCGTATCTGTAGCTAAGCTCTGTCTACATTTTGCCCATGTAGGATCCCTGTACTCTCTGAATCTCAATTTCTAGAAAACTATGCAGGTAAACTGGTGAATATTTTGAAACTAATTTGACTGCGTGATGTTGCTGCAGCAACAGCACCTAGTTATATTAGTTTCAAAATATTCAACAGCATGCCTGTATAGTTTTCTGGAAATTGAGATTCAACAGCATGTTTATTAAATAGTAATGGCATACAATTCGTACAACCTGACGGACTATTTGGCTTTTAAGATAGACTAAATCGAGTCATTCATGAGGCAATTGATTATGTTGCCAGCTTACACGTCGCGTAGATGATTATGACCCCATAGGATTGATGGAGAAAATGGATTCCTCAATTGATTATGACGCCAGCCTACACCTCACGTAGTTAATTATGATGGCATATGATTGACTGAGAAACTAAATTCCTCAATTCTGTTTGGTTTAGAGGTCGCAATACCTTGATCCAAGCCCAGCCATTCGCAAACGTTTCTTTGCCATCGAGTGGTCGAGAAAACAAAACTGCCCATCAAAATTAATATTCATTAAACGGTCCGACCAACTTATTCTGTTAAATGTGCACCATTTGTGCGCGAGTAGTAGTTTCACCGCTATTTGGTCATGGACGGTACTGTCACTAGAGAGTACCAGTGTTAGTCCCCAAAAACCAAGAGTCTGGGTGACTGTGCATTTTGCGCACGTGTGCGTTGTTTCTATAGGATCTTGGTTCGCAAGGGTGCTATGGGGGCATCAGATACAGATGTACAGGTATTGGCATGTCACTGTAGCAGAAAATGAACAGCTGATTGTATATGTATTCTGGAGTACAAGCACATATTGTAGATATTGGACAACTGGAGGAGTCATGGCTAGTTTCTTAATGTCTTAGTCAGCTTCTTGGGAGATCATATCTTACATAGACCCTATTTAATAAAGAGAACTGATGTTTGTGTGTGACACGATAGTAATCGTACATAGCAATGTTTTTCTCAATAGGCACTGAACAAGCTGGATGAAATGCACTACAGACAGTAACCCATTCAAATTGAATAAGTGAATCGATTAACCCTCAATAATTAGTTGTGTTGGTAAAAACTTGATAATGATGTGAGTGAAAGTTGTTGCTGTCTTGGTGCTAAGTCGTTTATGAGAGATAATCTCTTTACAGTAACATAATTGACTGCAGCAACAAACATCAATGAGTTTGATCATGGCAGTATGCAAGTTTGCACGAATATTGAATCGTTGTATAAATATGTAGACGGGAAGAGAATGTTAACCCTAAGTTAACCCTCGATGGCGTAACTTGTTGCACGTTGCTTTTACCGCTGTGAATGGCAATAGCATCCAGCAAGGAGAAGCGGCTAGTGGCACTGATGAGAAAGGAAGATATATAGACGATCCTTTGAACAGCAGATGATATTTTGGGTCATTATTTTGAAGACTCAGATGCTGAATAATATCCGGTCGAATTGCTGTGATATCGTTGGAAAGGTCTTGTCCTGCGTGTCATGATTCAGTAAGTCGTTTTGACTGAACGTCGGTCTATCAAAGGTTTTCGATTTTATAGAAATTCAGTCTCAAGTGTCAAGCTGGCCACATAGTTTATTGTGTCGTATTATGCATGGGTTGGAGCCGGAGATGGGAGGCAGTGTGAATGTACGTAGGCATGGTTTCCCAGCACTTCGTTGCTGAATCATTCCACACATACAATTTCAATGCACGGGAACATATCGCCTCCGTACTAGATTAACATGGCTAGGCCCTGGAGACAATTGAGTTAGTGTGATTTCGATAAGAATTTGCTATACAACTCGGACGTGTTTATCAATAATCATTCGTCAGTCTGAAGGTCGGCAACAACAGTATTTACTCAGGAACACAAAATTATCAATAATCATTCGTCAGTCTGAAGGTTTGGGACAGTAGTACCAACCCAGGAATGCAAAGATTGTTGTATTTATCAATAGCCATCCCTCAGTCTGAAGTTGGCGACAACGTTGCTTCCTCAGGAATGCAAAAATTGTCGTAATCTCTGCTGAGAATTCGTCATCAGTGGACTAGCTCGCACTCACGATTATATTAGGGCACAATCTATAGGAAGAGATAAATTTAAGTTGATTGGTCTGTAATAATGCCTGTGTTTATCAGAGACCTAGAAAATTTTGCAGAATAAGTTTTTGGCCTTTATAAGCTGATGTTTTGGGATGAAACTTCATCATTTAGTCAGTGCCTCCGGCCTAACGTAAACCTCTAGTCTGTGGCATGTATGCTTAACATTGCAGACTTTGTTTAGAAGATCAGTTATAATTGTGTGTAGCCTAAGTGTTGTTAACTTCGTTGTTAGAATCGAAACCTGGTATAATAATATTCAAGTATTTGTAAGTCTACAAATTGTTAAGCAGTTGAGTAGCTAATGTGTGGTAGGCTAAGTTAGTATAGCCGTGCATGCAAGGTGCATGGTGTGTTGATGTATCTTTAGAATGAGAGCGGTTAGCTCTATAGCTTAGGAAGTATTAATATTTACTTTGTAAAGTTTAGTTTAACTTTGTTAGGATCCGAAAATACACCTATTATCTTACGTTTATGTAAGACAGTGTGTTTGTCATTTAACAACAACCGTAATACGCACTTAATGAGCTGGGAGAAACACCCAGTCCTTTCCTGTAGTCTTCGTGATTGATAGGTCAGTAGGCCCAGGCAATTCATAGAAATATCGTCCATTTCACCATCCGTCGGACGAGGCGAGCGAATTGCTAAATTCGCTTACATCTTTCATTAAGGAAGTTGTCGCAGCAACCAGTAACACCTAAGTCTTGATGACAGATTTAAGTGACGTCATGTCCAGATATTATCATACAATTCGGAGAACATCAACTTTGTAAACTCACACCAGCAAAGGTCGAAAAGTTTACAATATGTCAATGCCTTTAACAAAAACTGGCCGTGTTAAATGTTATGTCAAGATTGCATTCACATACTGTGCGTACGTGCGGGCGTGCGCGCGTGCATACGTGCGTGCGTGTATACGTGAGTCTGTCCGCTTGTGTGTCCCGTGAGTCTATCCGCGTTTGTGTCCGTGCATTAGATCGCGCGTTAGTGCGTGCGTCTCTCTGCGCGTGTTATCCCTGCATCTGTCCCCGTGTGCCTGCGTACATCTGTCCACGTGTGTATGTGTGCGTATCTGTGCGTGTGTGTCAGTGCGTCTGTCCGCGTGTGTGTGTGTGTCCGCGCGTCTGTCCACGTGTGCGTCCGTGCGTCTGTCCGTGTGTGTGTGTGCGTGCGTGCGTGCGTGCGTGCGTGCGTGCGTGCGTGCGTGCGTGCGTGCGTGCGTGCGTGCGTGCGTGCGTGCGTGCGTGCGTGCGTGCGTTCGTGTGTACGTGCGTGCGTGCGTGCGTTCACTATCAATTTCCAGAAAACTATAGGCCTACAGGTAAGCTGTTGAATATTTTGAAACTAATTTGTCTCGGAGTAGGCAGCAAAAGCGCCCAGTCAAATTAGTTTCAAAATATTCAACAGCATCTTTATTAAATAGTAAATACATACACTTCGCACAACAACGCATAGCCCGTCATCCATTAAGCGTTGGTGATGAACTGAATTACGTTATTCATGATGTAATCGATTATGACGTCATCATACACGTTACCTAGTTGATTATGACGTCATGTTATTGGTGGATAAACTGGAATACTCCATTTTCTCATTTTAGAAATGTGATCAATTTAAACCAACATTTACCATCATACACTTGCATGCACTTATTGATATCTACATGCATGGCGAAATTGCAGTTATTAATAAAAAAAAAAAATTAGAACAACAGGTTCCGTAGAACAACACGCCATAAATATTTTTACTGGTCATTAGGCTCTCCATTAGGCTCGATCATAAAAATAAAACAAAAAGTGTAATGTCAATATGCCGTCCTGTTGCTTTGGTACCAATTCAGGACGAGACTTAATAGATTGATTAATGATTGATTGATTTGGTTGGCGCATAGTTCGGGTCCCTTTTAAAAAAACGGCCCTAAATCCAAAAGTCAAAAAATGGGGTGAATCGGGGATGACTGCTTCATATAAAATGAAGAAAGGAAGCTTGATGTGGTGAGATTATCATTATTCGCGACGCGCGTGATTCTGGTCATATTCTAACATAAATTAGTGATCGTCGATTCACCACATTTTTCAGCCGCTAGGCCTACTTGTGTCAACCTAACCATACAGGCCTTTCGACCTATGGACCATCACAAAAGACTGGGCCACTCAGTACATCCACGGCACAGTGCCCTTTACTCTGAAGCTTCCTCAGTCATAGATCTAACCATCTATTATGTCGCCATTCCCGTGGACGGCTATTATAATTTTGACATTGTAAATTTATCAGCCGGTACTATTTGTTAGTAGATAGAAGAATAGAAAAGATTAGATGGTAGCTTGGTTAGTATAGTTAGGTTAAAATAGGGTGGGTGGTGGGAGTGTGGGTGGGGTGGAATATTGATGTCCAAGATGTTACACGGACGATCTATCCGGTTCTTTGTATTTGTTAACATTCTGTGTGGTATTGTAATTTTCTACGTTTCTTATCCGGGTGTCACTTTATTGGTAACCGCAAATTTGCGGACGCGGAAACGAGTGGCACATCTGGTCGGAGTAGTCGCATCGACACGGTATCTACGCTAGTGTCTCGTCACGCTAACCACAAATATGCGGCCACTGAAAGCTGAGACATCTTAAGTCGGATTCGTGACTGAGACTGCGAAGCATGCTCTTTTCTATATTGGGTGTCTATCGGATGTATTCAGGAACTCGACCAATGCCGAGTGAAACCACATATCCTTACATTTTAGCAGGTCTGGCAGTGTCTTACCATGCATATTCGAGCTTTCTATTGCTTCATTTAGCTCCTCGCTATTACCTTCATAGGCAGGGCAGTGCAGGAAAAAGTGGTCAAGGGACCGCATGTTTCGCAATCTCCAGTCTGATGCCGCCCCATCCTACTCATTACCACACCTACATTTATATGACCAATTCTAATACATCTCAAGGTAACATCACTTTTTCGGTTATCCATGCACCGGATGCACTTTCGTTTAACCTGTGGCATGACCTCATAGTGCGCTCTGCCCTTCGTGTGATTATCACAGTATGTCTGCCATTCATCACTGATTAATTTTTTAACGAGGCTTAATAGATTCATGAGTATTCACGTATTTGTAATACAATCCAAGGGTGGATCGAAGGTGTTCAAGACCCACCCCGTAAAAATAAAACAAACACTGTTCAATAGATTAATCCAATCTGTCACTCAAGTACTGAGCTCATAATTAATTTCGTCATATAAAGGTTGACGTACCCTCTCTCGTATTGGACCCACTCCTAAGTAGAATTCTAGATCCAGCATTCAAATCATAGCAACATATGTACTTACAATGAAGGAATCCAGTTTTAGCTATGCCCCGCCCATCTTTAGTTAAACTTCACTACACTTTGCCAGTGTTTGGATCGGTCAATCCCTGAACTCCCTGGCTATCAATTTCCAGAAAACTATACTGATAAGCTGTTCAATATTTTGAAACTAATTTGACTGCGTGCTGTCAAATTAGTTTCAAAATATTCAACGGCATGTTTATTAAATAGTAAAGACAAACATTTCGTGCAACAGTGCTTAATCATTATCTACGTCATTCATGGCGTAATTGATTATGATGTCATCGTACACAATAAGTTGTTGATTATGACGTTATATGATTTATGGATAAACTGGAATCTTCCATTGCAATAGCTGGGGAGGCCTAACCTACTGCTCACTAAACAGCAAGATCTTCAGTCGCTTCATCCTTCATCAAATGGACCATTGAGGTTTTAGCTATGCCGCGCCCATCGCTATCTAAGCTCAACCGACGCCTCGTCCTTGTTCGGATCGATCGATCTCTGAACTCCCTGACTATCAATTTCCAGAAAACTATACATATAATTTGTGAAATATTTTGAAACTAATTTGACTGGGCGCTGTTGCTGCCAGTCAAATTAGTTTCAAAATAGTCAACAGAATATTTATTAAATGGTAAAGGCATACAATTCGTAGAGGATGTCGGACTATTAAGCGCTAAAACGGACTATATCGAGTCATTCATGGCGTCATGATTATGACGTCATCCTACACTTAACGTAGTTGATTGTGACGTCATATGACGTCATGTGATTGATGGATAAACTAGGAAAGGTCCATTAACGCAGCTCTAACGGACGGAATAATTCGACAGTAACGAGCTGACCTCAGGAAAGGAATATTAAGGAACATGGGTCACATTTTATGTGCTACAAGATAGCATTAACCCATCTTGTGGCAAGAGCACCTTGCGGCGCTGTTGACAAAATTAACCCCTTAATTTGTTAAGATTCCTCAAGAAAATTTGCTCATTGAATGATCATTTGCTGGTCAAGAGAGGACAGTTTTTGTAAATTCACGACTGGAATTTATGGAAATAATTTTTTAAGAAGTGGTTTAGCCCGGCTTGACCAGTAAAGAGTAAATGGTCGAGAAAATCTTAATTTTTTGCTTAGCCAGTGTCAATGTGTAGGCCAGGAGAAGAATATTTTCAAAATTTACCACTGGAATGACTGTCTCGGTAACTCCCTAACATAGGCCTACGTATTTTTGCTGCTCTGCAGCTGACGGTCACCATTTAGGTAGTTGGCCGGAGGCAGTAAAGACAGTATACAGTAAAAACTCATTAAACTGTCAGAATCAGATAGACAACTAAATACTAAATTAATTAAAAATTAAACGGATGCCGGAAGTCACGTTTACAAATGTACGTCGATTAATTTTTTGGTATAAATTCAATCTGGAACCTCACTTGGAATCAGAATCAGAATCTGATTGCTCTGAAGAAGACAGACCTGTTTAGCCAGAAGATATGCAGTATTTCACATTGATTGCCGTGTTTGCGAGCATTGTTGTGTTGGCCCTGGCTGCACGTAAGTTATCAATCGCTGAGTTAACTTTGTCATTTTTAATTATGGAAGAGAGTACTATATTTTATTATTAATTTCACACTGACTAATTTGAGAAAACTTTGACTGGCTGTCCTAAAACTAGATTTCATTTTACAAACATGGACATGACATAAGTAGGGGTCTACACATATGACAAAATCGATGGGTGCTATGCGGGCGGGCCGAAAAAAGTAGAAACTGACAAAATTGTCAAGGTGCAGTATTTAGTTTTACAAATAAAATTAACAACACCTTTTGGCGGCAGACCTGTTACTGCATTGGAGAAACCCCTTGGCTTGCGTGATATCCTGTTTTAGTAAAGGTTGTCTATTGCGTCAGGATAAATTAGCCAATGACAAGACTTTCAGTTCAGGCTGAAAAAAAATATTTTGAAGCTAATTTGACTGCGGGTAATGTTATCACAGTTGGCCTAAACAACAGAGCCTCGTTATCCTATTTTTGAAAGTTTTTGGTTCCGGATTTTACCAGTCTTTTTTTATTACGGCCATAGTTGTGGAATCGAAGAGTCTTAGTAGACCTATATGATCACACCCTTTCTTGTGTTAAGATGTGAGTCAAATTTGATCCGCCCGGACAGACCCACAGACATACAGACACGCAGACACACCGACAGACAGACAGATACGACAGATACGATCACAATACCATCTTCCCCGTACCGGGCGAGTGTAATAAATAATAAATAACTGGCATTATAAAGCAAGCCAGCTGCATTAGACATTTAGAATAAAGCTAGGTTTCAAATCTCAGTTAATAAAACAAACAAAAAATCTTTGCATCTCCAAAAATCTAAGCCAGCTTGTTTATTTTTAAATGCTGTTGCTGCTGCCGCGGCTGCAGCTGCGGCCGCACTTGTTTATGTGGCTGTTGCTGCTGCCGCCGCTGCAGCTGTTACGGCGGCTACGGCTGCTGCGGCTGCTGCTTGTCAGCTACTGCTACTGGTACAGCTACCATTACTAGTAATTTTCAGGGGAAATAATTTTTTGATTAGCTTCTTGAAAATCGTATCATTTTGGTCAGAAATCCCCCCTCTTGAAGCGATTCAAACGATAACGATGTTTCATGAAACGGCTATTGATATGACCTATCTCATAGTGGTTAAATGGAAGCTAAGTGACTTTATAACGACAATCGTTATCATTTATCGATTTTATATACTTTAAGCCCAAACTGCCATAGTCACGTTGTAAAATTTGAAACTATTTGACTGGGCGCTGTTGCTGCCTACAGCGCCCAGTCAAATTAGTTTCAAAATATTTAGCAGAATGTTTATTAAATAGTAAATTCATTAAAGACATACAATTCGTGCACTTGTCGGGCTTTTCCGGCTTCATTGCAGAGTATTGTCTGTTAATTACGATTACACTATGTGTGACGTTTTGCTTATGACACAAAAGCGACCATTGTTTGTCCAAATCCAAACACAATAGACGGATCCGTGTTTAATTATGCCCCAGCCATTTCTCGTTAAACTCCGCATATTGGCATAGATTTGAAACTTTGAAATCAGAAATTCTCAAACTCTAAGGTTCAAAATACCTATACAGGGACGCTGATGAATATGGCAGAAACTGCTCGCAGTCAGATTAGTTTTAAAATACTCAAAAAAATGTTTGTTAAATTGTAAATTCGTCAACGATACACTTCGTACACTAGTGACGGACTCTTTGAATTTCCATAACGTAGATACAGTATAATCTGATTATGGCGTCAGCTAATTAGAGACGTAATTGATTATGACGTCAGATACTTGAGTGACAGATTCGGATGGCTCTATTAATATCAAGATGTTTACCTTTGTTACAGCGTCGGCATGTCCAGCATTTGACAAGCCGGAATGCTTGACTAGAGACGGATACCTGACTAAGGAGAGCTGCAGTACGCCATACGTTGTTGATTGGTGCCCATACATGTGCGAAAAGTGTGACGGTAAGATTAATTATAAATTTCATCATTATTGTCGACGTTGTCGTTGTTGTTTTCGTCATCGTCGTCGGCGTCATCGTCGGCGTCGTCGTCGGTGGCGGCGCATCAGTATAATCAACAGCAACTGCAGCAGCAACAACAGCACCAGCACCTATCCCCATCCCACCCCACATCCCACCACCACAAACACCGCAACACCATCGCGACCACCACCACCATCGTCGTCGCCGTTATCATCATCATCATCATCATCATCATCATCATCATCAGCATCAGCATCGCAATCCCCGCCACCAAGCCGCCATCACAACCACCACCACCACCACCACCACCACTGCTGCCATCGTTGTCTTTCTGACCTGATACTGGTCATCCGAAAGGCTGACTAGGTAACATATGTTTGTTATTGCTAATTATGTATTTGGTATTTGTTTTTACATTTTACAGAAAGTCAGCGCCCGACATGCAATGACGACAGTAATTGTCACGAATCTGACCACGGATGTGTTTGGATAGGAGCCCGCGGCTCAGCTGGTAATAGGCATATAGCGATGTGTATTCAATTAACAAAGCGGTCCATTTCTAGCTATGCCCCGCCCACCTAATACGATTGCTGGCGTCGATTTAAATACTTAACACCCTGAATTCCCACAATTTCAAATGTAACGGTACGGGTAAGCTGTTGAATATTTAGAAACTAATTCTACTGTGTGGTTGAGGGGTGTTTAGTTTGAGTGGTTGCTGCCCATCAGCCGCCATGGCAGCAGTAGCTCCCAGTCAAATTAGTTTGAAAATATTAAAAATAATACCTATTATATTGTAAATTTATCCAGCACATAAAATTCGTAGACTACCGACGGACTTTTTCGATTTTCATGCAGGAGCGATACGTTTTTATGATTGTGACGTCGGCTAACTAATAACGTATTTGATTATGACGCCAGATACTTAAGTGACAGATCGGATCACTTAATGGAGGACTCCAGTTTTAGCTATTCCCCGCCCATCTCTAGCTAAGCGCCACCCACACTTTGCCCGTGTTGGGAATAATCGAGTGATCGATGCCTGAACTTCCATAAATTTTTACGGGTAAGCTGTTGAATATTTTGAAACTAATTTGACTGGGAGCTGTGCCCAGTCAAATTAGTTTCAAAATATTCACCAGAATGTTTATTATTAAATAGGAAAGACATGCAATTCGAACAACAATAATAGGAAAAATAAACTTTGTTTGAACCAATTCGAACAACAACGCTTCGTCCGTCATCAATTAAGCGTTCGTGACGAACTTGTCTACGTCATTCATGACGTCATTGATTATTAACGTCAGCGCGCCAATCAGCAAGGTGCTGTATATTTTACACAATCTCCAAATAAACTGATACACAGAATAAACTTGTGACTATACTGAAATATCTGCTCTGCGTGAATTACGAACTCGCAAAAATGACTGACCATTGAGTATATAGTTTTTGTGAGCTCGTTGGCTTAACCCGCTCACCCAGGAGAGAGACAGGGCTTCAATAGCACGACCAGCACATACGCGTAAACATCCAGTCAAAGTAATTTCTAAATAGTCAACAAATTATTATTATTATTATTATTATTATTATTATTATTATTATTATTATTATTATTATTTTCTTTTTTTTTTTTTTTTTTTTTTTTTAGAATTTTGCAGTAGTAAGACTGATTCAGATGTATGTAAAAACAAAGGTGGAGGCTGGGGGTGCCAGTCTTGCGACAAACTGTCGCTTGAGAAATATTGTCCATTTATGTGTGGCTATTGCTAAATATAGCATTCATAGGTAAGATCATCATCATCATCATCATCATCATCATCATCACCACCATCATTGATCGTTATCGTCATCATCATCATCATCGTTATCGTTATTGTCACCGTCACCATCACCGTCATCATTATCGTCATCGTCATCATCATCATCATCATCATCACCACCATCATCATCATCATCATCATTAGCACCACCACGACAACCAACACCACCACTAGGCAGCAGCAGCAGCACCACCACCACCACCACCAAAACCACCACCACCACTTATTATTATTATTATTATTATTATTATTATTATTATTATTATTATTATTATTATTATTATTATCATTATTATTTCAGAAGCCAGCAGCAGCGTTATCTATTTACATTTACCTCATAACCACAATTATTATTATTATTATTATTATTATTATTATTATTATTATTATTATTATTATTATTATTATTATTATTATTATTATTATTATTATTATTATTATTTCAGAAGTCAGCAGCAGCGTTATCCATTTGTATTTTCCTCATCAACTCAAATCAAACAACCATGAAAGAACCCAGTACAGCCTACAGTATATAAACACCCGTTATCTTTGAAATCCGGGTATCTTCGTTTCAATTCAATCATACCAGCAGTTATTAGATGAACTTTAAATATATATTGAAACTGATTTGAAGCAATATTTTATTGGCAGATGCAGCGACAGCTCTCAGTAAAACTAATTTGAAAATACTCAATAAAATAGTGTAGTTGTACTTGTAAGCGCCGGCAATTTGTTTTATTTGCCGCGTACACCTAGATGTATTTGAGTCATCACGAATGGATCTTAAGATGCAATATCACAGGGTGCGAAACAGCATAGCCATTACGTTAACCATTTCGCCAATAACTTCCCCACTATCTCTATCTCGGGGCAAACAATCAGGAAAGATGTGGAATATTTTGACATTACTATGACTGGAAATCGTTGCTGCCTTATGCAGAAACGGCTTCTAGTCGTGTATTAATCACAAAATATTCATCAGAATATGCTACGCATCGTAAAGCAGGTACTTTTTTAGGGATTTGTCGTTGAAACGGTTAAAAATTATGTTTCGTACTTTGACTTGATCAAGTTTATCTTTTGATATCGTACTATTAATCCTTGACCACAAAAAGGCCGAGTAGGAAAACACATTTACAATTTAATAAATGTTCTGATAAATATTTTGAAATTAATTTAACTGGGAGGTGATTCTGTGAATTCAGTGTTAAGATGGTTAAGATATTATTACTAAAATCATTTCACAATTTGCAACCATAACCTATTCGTTGTGGAATTTAGAAAAAAAATCATAATTATACTTGTATTGCTAATCATGGGTCTCATTATCAACAGTTAAATTGCCATAACGCAATAAACGAAGAACACACTAAGGCAATTTCTTCTGTTGTCTCTTTCTAACCACGTGACTCCCACCGCGTCTCTTAGATACGTTTCTATTTTTGTCGGCGCCAAAATCCATCATTACCCTCACCCCGTAAGTGGTCGGTCTGTCTGTCTGTCCGTTTGTATGTCTGTCTTATAGGTCGGTCTGTGGATTCGGAATTGTATCTAAAAAGTACTAATCCCATTTGGTTCCAATTTTAACACAATGAAGGAGCTTGCCTTGCGAGAGGATTTCCAGACTTTGCCCCTGATCTTGATAAAAAAAACACCAGGATCCGGATCGGATCAATTTCTGGCTCTGTGGATGGTTTAGGAACATACTGGTCTGACTTTCGGAAGGTTAAAAAATGGATGGCGAGTGGTTGCAATGTCCAATTCACCTGTACAGTCTATCCATATATAACATGACGTC
The DNA here is from genome assembly GCA_034401795.1 of Chaetoderma sp. LZ-2023a. Lineage (NCBI taxonomy): Eukaryota > Metazoa > Mollusca > Caudofoveata > Chaetodermatida > Chaetodermatidae > Chaetoderma > Chaetoderma sp. LZ-2023a. The sequence continues at coordinate 11,980,224 of CM067366.1, read as the reverse complement.
ATAATCAACTAAGTGGCGTGTAGGCTGACGTCATAATCATGACGCCATGAATGATTCGATATAGCCCGTCTTTAACGGTTAATAGTCCGACACCTTGTACGAATTGTATGTTTTTTGCTATTTAATAAACATACTGTTGAATATTCTGAAACGTATTTGACTGGGCGCTGTTTCGTCCTAGGCAGCAACAGCACCCAGTCAAATTAGTTTCAAAATGTACAACACGATAGCTGCATAGTTTTCTGGAAATTGATAGTCAAGGAGTTCAGAGATCGATTGATCCCAACACCGGCAAAGTGTGGGTGGAGTTTTGTTAGAGATGGGCGTGGCATAGCTAACGCTGGAAAGGTTCAATGGCTCTTGTTGCGTGTTGCAATCATGCTCATTAAATTCCATTAGCCTCTAAAAGTAACGCCTATGGCAGCAACAACGCCCAGTCAAATTAATTTCAAAATATTCAACAGAATGTTTATTAAATAGTAAGGACATACAATTCGTGCCTAGTCCGTCATCAATTACGCGTTCGTGACGAACCTATCTACGTCTCCCATGACGTAATTGATTGTGGCTTCATCGTACGCGTCACGTAGTTGATTATTACGTCATATGATTGAAGGATAAACTAAAAAGATCATTGAGCGTTCGCAACGAACCTATCTAAGTTACACATGACGTAATTGATTATGACGTTATACTACACGTCGCGTAGTTGATTATGACGTCATATGATTGATGGATAAACTAGAAAGGTCATTTGTCTAATGTGAACTTATCTCGCCTCGGATATAAAATGGGCAGAGTTTTTTGGAAATTGGCAAATGGTCTTAAAAGAGGGCACACTTGCGGCGACATAGTGTGAGTACAACATATAGTAACATTCATAGTTCTATCAAAACCTTTGGGACTCCTACAAAATGGGGTTTCGACATGTCAGATGCATGTGATGCCTACCATCAGGAGATCACAGATTCTCCAATGGACCTTTCCAGTTTTAGCTATTCCACGCCCATCTCTAGCTAAGCTCCACCCACACCTCGCTCGTGTTGGAATCGGTCGATCCCGGAACTCGCTGAATATCAATTTTCAGAAGACTATACAGGTAAGCGGTTGAAAATTTTGAAACTAATTTAACTGGGTACAGTTGCTGTCTATTACAGCAACAGTGCCCAGTCAAATTAGTTTCAAAATATTCAACAGAATGTTTATTAAACGGTAAAGACATACAATCCGTACACTGTGTCATACTATTTAGCGTTAAAGACGGACTAAATCGAGGCATTCGTGTCATAATTAATTATGACGTCAACCTATACGTCAATTAGTTGATTATGACGTCATATGACGTCATATGATAGATGGATAAAATGGAATCATCCATTCATCCATGAATCTACACGTGACGACGACGAATTGCGCTTAATGAGACTCCTACTGGCAAACGCAAAACTAACTCTCAATTAACCGTGCCAAAATCAACTAATTCTGCAAAATTTGACGCATCAAAAGGATTACCACAAGGAGAACGTGTATCACCAATGCTCTTCACCTGTTATAATCCTGTTTATCCAACATCTGTCCGAGATCATTCAACAAGACCAAACTCTCCAATCTCAAATCTAGGCTAGAGATGGACGGATGCTGACGATTTCATGGATGAAGCAAGGAGTCCCTTTGATAAACCGCTTCTAATAACTACAAGCCATCTCAAAGCCATAGACCGCATCATGAAGGGAGCCAAACACTTGAGTTCACGCATGTATACCTGACCGATACAAAAGAAACTAATTCTTATGATACCTTACTTCTGAGCAAGGAGACATGACGAAAGAGCAGACTCCTATCGCTGTCCGCATCATATTCTATTCAATGGACCTTTCCTTTTTTAGCTATGCCCCGCCCATCACTAGCTAAGCTCCACCCACACCTCGCCGTGTTGGGATTGATCGATCCCCAAATGCCATAGCTATCAATCTCACCTATCTGAAAACTATACTGGGAAGCTGTTGAATAGTTTGTAACTAATTTGACTGGGTGCTGTCGCTGCCTATGGCACCAACAGCGCCCAGTCAAAATAGTTTCAAAATATTCAACAGAATATTTTTTAAATAGTAAAAGCAAACAATTTGTGCAACAATGCATAGACCGTCTTTAAATATGCGTTCGTGATGTACCTATCGACGTCATTCATGACGTCATTCATTATGATGTCATTGTACACATCACGCAGTTCATTATGGCGTCATAAGATGGGTGCGTACTCTGGAAAGGTGGATTTAGCTCCTCAGATGTATCTTATACTGTGAAGGCCCAGACTCGTTCCTGATAGGCTGAAATGTACCTATTTGTCCAAAAAGTAAATCTAAGATAGGGGTATGCAATGTTTTGGATGCGCTCAATGTGCGGGTGGCGATCTAATTTTTTATGATATCCTTTTGTTTGGCTGAATCTCTCTCACCTTTAAGAATCTGAATGTTTCCGATCAACGGAAGTGTCCGTTCCCTTGGTGAAGGCAATATGTTCGTTACACATCCCTACATAGTTTAAATTAATACATGTTCGCACCTACAGATACGACACAGCATGCAGGTAAGCTGTTGAATATTTTGTAACTAATTTGACTGGGTGCTGTTGTTGCCAATGGCAGCAACAGCGCCCAGTCAAATTAGTTTCAAAATATTCAACAGAATATGTATTAAATAATAAATAATAGTGATATCATACAATTCGTACAACAACGCATAGTCCGTCTTCAAATATGCATTTGTGACGTACTGATCTACGTCATTCATGGCGTCATAATGACGTCATTCATTACGATGTCATTCTACACGTTGATTTTGACGTTATATGCTGGATGAATAAATTGGAAAGGCCCATTCACCATTCCAGAGTATCCATTGTTGATTTGACGTCATATGACGTCATAATCAGCTAAGCGGCGTGTAAGATGACGTCATAATCATTACGTCATAAATGATTATATTAATTAGGCCCATCTTTCACTCCTAATAGTCCGTCCGACACGTTGCATGAATTATATGTCTCTAGTATTTAATAAACATGCTGTTGAATATTTTGAAACTAATTTGACTGGGCGCTGTTGCTCGGTTACCGAGCCAGTCATTCTAGTGGTTAATTAAAGAAAATACTCTTCTCTTGACATGTTAATAGACATACCTCAAGATCACCGCAGAGTTGTTTTTTGTCAGTTTGGCCGTTAAGATGTTAAGTTGACACAAGAGGGCTTAATTATGTAGAGTTTTAGAGAGCCTCAGAGTCAAATGGATGAATCCAGTTTTAGCTGCACCCCGCCCATCTCTAGCTACGCTCCGCCCACGTGTTATCCGTGTTGGGTCCATGCACTCTCTGAATCTCAATTTCCAGAAAACTATGCAGGTAAGCTGTTGAATATTTTGAAACTAATTTGACTGGACGATGTTGCTGCCCATGGCATCAACAGCGCCCAGTCATATTAGTTTCAAAATATTCAACAGCATGTTTATTAAGGAGTAAAGACATACAACCCGTACAACCTGGCGGACTATTAGGCCTTTAAGCCGGACTAAATATAGTCATTCATGACGTAAGTGATTATCTTGTCAGCCTACCCCCACGTAGTTTATTATGACTCCATATGATTGACTGCGAAACTGAATTCCTCAATTCTGTTTGGTTTATAGGACTCAATACCCGATTACCCTGATCAAAGCCTAACCATTCGTAAACGCTTCTTTCCCGTGGAGTGGTCGAGAAAATAAACTGCCCATCAAAATCACTATTCATTAAATAGTCCGGCCAAATTATACTGTTAAATTCGCACCACAGTTTATTTTGTGCGTAAGTAGTAGTGTCGCTACTATTTGGTGATGGCCGGTACTGTCACTAATGAGTGTCCGTGTTAGTCCCCACTAACGAAGAGTGCACGTGTGCGCTGTTTCTATAGGATATTGGTTCGCGGGGCTGCCATGAGGGCATCAGATACAGATGTACCGGTACTGGCATGTCACTGTAACAGAAAATGAACAGATGATTGTATATTTATACTGGGAAAAGTGTGTGTCCATGTGTCTGTCCGCATGTGTGCGTGTGCGTGTGCGTGTGCGTGTGCGTGTGCGTGTGCGTGTGCGTGTGCGTGTGCGTGTGCGTGTGCGTGTGCGTGCGTGCGTGCGTGCATGCGCGCGCGTGTCTGTCCGCATGTGTGTCCGGGTGCCTGTCCGTGTGCGTGCGTGCGTGCGTGCGTGCGTGCGTGCGTGCGTGCGTGCGTGCGTGCGTGCGTGCGTACGTGCGTCCGCGTGTATGCACGCGCGTGCGTGCGTGCGTGTGTCTGTCCGCATGTGTGTCCGTGCGTCTGTCTTCCATGCGTCTTCCAGCGTGTGTGTCGTGAGTCTGCCCGTGTGTGTGCGTGCGTGCGTACGTACGTGCGTGCGTGTGTGTGAGTGTGTGTGTCCGTGCATCTGTCCGTGTGTGTGTCCGTGCGTCTGTCCGTGTGTGCGTGCGTGCGTGCGTGCGTGCGTGCGTGCGTGCGTGCGTGCGTGCGTGCGTGCGTGCGTGCGTGCGTGCGTGCGTGCGTGCGTACGTACTTACGTACGTACGTGCGTGCGTGCGTGCGTGTGTGTGTGTTCGGGCGTCTGCCCGCGTGTGTGTCCGTGTGTGTGTGCCCGTACGTGCGTTTGCCCGCGTGTGAGTCCGTGCGTATGTCCGCGTGTGTGTCCATACGTGCGTCTGTCCGCGTGTATGTCCGTGCGTCTGCCCGCACGTGCGTGCGTGTGTGTGTGTGTGTGTGCGCGGCTGTCGGGGGCTTTATCTTAGAACTTACTGGTCAGGTTTGGTTCACATTTTAACAGAACAAATGGTCTTCCCTGAAAGAGGATTTTCATCCTTTGATCTGCGATCTAGATTTTAAGAAAAGCCAATCCGGATTTGATGAAATTGTGGGAAATGAATTTCAAATTCTTCAACGGGACTTTTCTTACATGACATGGCGGATATTGTATGTGCGAGTAAACATATTAGATTGAATAACATGCGATTAAGTTTACTATATATGAATACAGTAGTACTTTTCGGTAGGTTTTCTTTTATGAAACATGTTAGTTTGAAGCTCTACGCCCGATTCCATTCGGCAGTTGCAACTATCAAGATAGCCGATGGCTATTTTGAAAACAGCTTTGACATGCCCTTTAGCTTCCTAATAAATGAGAACCATTAAACTTTCCAATGCCCACACTAATTGACTCGCAATTATCTTGCAATAAGCTAATTGAATAAAAATTGCTTCGGTGGCATCGGTGCCCCGCACGAGGAAAAGATCAGATTAATTAGGCGTATATCATACATCATCATCAAACTAATTAACTACTTTGCCTAAATATTATAAAAGATTTTGGACAGTTATTTGGGAGCACATTCGAAGCGAACAGACATCAGACAAGCAGCAACCATGGGCATTGTACATATTGTTACAATAATTATTGCTATTGGGTTCCAGTCGGCAACAGCAAGTAAGTACCGTACAACCACCGCACACGAGCAAACTTACGCACGAACAAATAGCGCGTATCACATACATCGTCAACATGTCATTATCACCAGCAGCAACATTATTGCCACCATCACGAGGGGACACTGGATAAATCCAATCTGTCACTCAAGTAGTGACGTCATTAACAATTACATCGCATTGTGTGCCCGTCTACGTCACACTTATAATTGACAGACAATATTCCGTCATGAAGCTGTCAAGTGTACGAATGTTATGTCTTTGAAAGATTTACTATTTATTAAACATTATGTTGAATATTTTGAAACTAATTTGACTGGGATACCGCACCCCAGTTAAATTAGTTTCAAAACATTCAAAAGCTTACCTTGAAAATGGGATTCTAGCAAATCACGGTTCGCTCTATCCCAACACGTCAAAGGTGTAGGCGAAGCTTCCATATGGCGGGGTATAGCTAGAACGGACGTCAAAATCAATTACGTCACTGTATGCCGTCATAATCACTTACGTCATGAATGATGCAGCTAAGTTCGTCACGACCGCTTAAATGATGACGGACCTAGTCAATTTAGTTTCAAAAGATTCAACAGCTTATATTTACAGTTTTCTAGAAATTGATAGTCAGTGAGTTCATTGATCGATCGATTCCAACATGGGCGAAGTGTGGGTGGAGCTTAGCCAAAGATGGACGGACCATACCCAAAACTGGATTCCTGCATTGCATCCCTCTCTTAAGCCTGTTTTTTATTCATCCGCAATCAGCGGCCGCAATCAACGTCCGCAAACTGTTCACGAAATCAGCGTACGTAATCCGCATACACAATCTACATACGTAGGCCTAATCTGCAAAACTATCTGTCATTCATTTGTATTGGCGCCGGAATGAAGTGTTGGTTGGGGGTACATTGGAGGCGGACCAGGGATGGTGTGTTCCCTTCCGTGAAAATGTGAGTTCTGAGGACTTTCCCCGTAAATAATTTTGAAATCGACGTGTTCTAAGATGGCATATCATGCATTTCGTGAGGAAAATATATCTAGGGACCTCTTTGAATACATTTGCCGTATGTTAGGAAGAATATATATTATAGCGGATATGAGTATAGGCATCCCGCTCAACGTCATGATTCTGTGGGAATATTCTGACACTAATTCGATTTGGTACAATATATACATTATACATTTACTAGTGAATAAAATAATAATCAATCTGCTGCCGCCGCCGCCACCGCTTCTGCTGCTGCTGCTGCTGCTGCTGCTGCTGCGGCTGCTGTTGTTGCTGCTGCTGCTGCTGCTGTTGCTGCTACTACTACTACTACCACTACTACTACTACTACTACTACTACTACTACTACTACTACTACTACTACTACTACTATTCGTGTCAATTGTCAACGTGTCAACAGTCAATTCGTGTGGTTGTGAGACGTGTAGTTGAAAGCTAGTCCGGCGAAAGAAGATTCTTGTCATCTGGATACTGGTCTAGTGGTAGGCTACTCGCCTCCTAAACCGCTAGGTGGAAGGTGTTGTTGAATTCACTGGTTCAAACCCCGCTCTGGTCGAAAGTTGAAAAAAGGTAAAAATTACATTCCAGATGATGAATGACTTATATCCTAGTGCCAGTGCGTCGTCAATGGCAGGGTTCATAGAACTAATGCTTGACAATAATAAAAACTAAGTACTACTACTACTACTACTACTACTACTACTACACACAAAGTGGGGGGGGGGGTATTTCACGTGACATTTAACCGCATGCGGCTGTTTCTCTGCGACCGGAAAAAAAGACCAATCCTATCTCTTAAAAAAATTTCGGGCAGCAAATCCTTCGCGCTATGTTCGTTCATGGCATTGTGTTATTTAAAACAATTTAAATCTATCTTTCGTCATCGTTGTCGCGGTCGTCGTCGTTTTGGTCGTTGTCGTCGTCGTCGTCGTCGTCGTCATTACGACCACCACTGTCATCACTATTTATTTATATATTGAAAATTTGAAAACACCATCACCGCCGCCACCACCGCCACCCCACCCACTGTCACAAAAATGGTGGATGAAATTTTATCACTAAAGGGAAAGAGGGTATGGCGTTTTGGCCTGCCTGCCTTCCAAACTGCCTGCCTGTTTCCCTACCTGTCTTCCTGCCCTCCTAAACAGCTTCCAGCCTACTTGCCTACCTGCATGCCTGCCGGTCTGTCTGCAGGTCTGACCATCTGCCTGCCTGCGTGCGTGCGTGCGTGCATGCGTGCGTGCGTGCGTGCGTGCGTGCGTGTGTTTGTGCAAGCATGCATGTATGCGCGCGCTCGTATGTGCGTACGTGCGTCCGGCCACCAAATGACAGACCAACCGACCGACCGACGGATCGATCGACCGACTGACCGACAGACTGAATGAATGAGCGAATGAACGAACGATTGACCGACCAATTGAATGTCCGACTGGCTGAATGAACAACCGACTGATAGACTGACTGACTGACTAACCAACTGACCGACCAACTGACTGACCGATCAACTGACCGACCGACCGACCGACCGACCGACCGACCGACCGACCGACCGACCGACCGACCGACCAACCAACCGACTGAACGAATAAATGTAAGAACGAACGATTGACCGACGAACTGAACGACTGACTAACTATCCGACCGACCGACCAAACGTACGAACGACCGACCGACCGACCAACCGAGTCTAATATATATATATATATATATATATATATATATATATATATATATATATATATATATATATATATATATATATATATATATATATATATATATATATATATATATATATATATATATATATATATATATATATATATATATATATATATATATATATATATATATATATATATATATATATATATATATATATACACATAAATATAAATATTTTTTGCAGCGTCACCGCAATGTCCAGCCCATGAACACTTTGATTGCCAGAGTCGAGGTGGACATCTGGGCGTTAAGGACTGTGAAACACGATATGTCAGACAATACTGCCCTTACATGTGCGGGTCGTGTGACCGTAAGTTCAATGCAGCATCCTTTTATTCCATTTTGCATAGTTAACCAACATTCATTTTTTAACTCTTGACGAGATTAATTACACTCGCCCCGTACGTGGAAGGGGTGGGGGGGGCGGCTGCAATAAGGCCTGTTTGTCTGCCTGCCTGCATGCCTGCATGCCTGTCTACCTGCCTTCCTGCCTGCCTGCTCGTCTGTTCGCCTGCCAGTTTCAGTTTTCTTTCATTCAGGCCATTGTTGTAATGGCATATGAGGTCGGTTTATCATTTATACATGTGGTGGTAGTAATACGAGCGATTACGTAGAAGAAGTAGTAGCAGTAACAGCAATAGGTGTAGTAGTAGCAGTAGTAGCAGTAGTAGTAATAGATACAGTAGCAATGGCAGTAGCGGTAGCTGCCTAAGACAGCAATGTCTTCTAATCCAATTATGTTTAAAATATTGAACAGAACATTTCTTAGGTCTTGTTCAAAATTGTTGTATTTTGGAAATTTTAGATTGGAGTTTTTCTTAGCTGTCCTGTAGCTACGCGAGGAATATAACGGATACTTGATGGCAAATCCCAAAGTTATGACCGTTTGAATTTTTCAACAATGTTTCATCCAATGGTGAATTAATGATACTAAATACTTTGGTGGTATGTTTTGTCATATAGAGAGCTGTTGACCTCTAGCCTGGACAATGGTAGAAGGCAGTCATGGCATCCGATAGTGCTGGTTACTGGGCCGTTATTGCCACAAGTACCGGCCCAGTAACCTACGTTATCAATGATGGTTTCACAGACAATAAAATCTAGGTGAATCCGGCTTAGGTTCTTCGGAACACATATGAAATGTTAATTTTCTTATTTAAACCATTAAGAACATTCCGGCAGCAGATTTTGGATTATTTTGAGCTATATAGACCGAAATTGTTAAATAGCTTGCGAATTATGTAGGCGTATATTTCTGAGCGTTATGTACTTGAGCAGCAAGGCCCTTAGGCATTCGCTTACGTAAACATTGTATGAAAGACAAATTCTTTTCGAGCTATGCTCCACCCATTTCTAGCTAAGCTCCGCCCGTTTCTAGCTATGCTCGGCCCATTTCTAGCTTAACTCCGCCTACGCTTTACGTGCGAGATCGATTTATGCACTCTGATCCCGGAATTCTCAGAATCCATACATACATACATATATACGCGCAAGGTCGTACACGGTCATTCATGGCAGTTTAATGTTTCATATAGTTGTGCAGATGGTGTCCTGTAAGGCATGTCTAATATCAGAATGGCGGTTCGATCCCCCGACCGGGAGATGGTGATCAACAAATTAAACTAATGGGTGCATGACTGTCGGCTAAGTTAGCACATGGAAATTGAAGCCGCACGTTGCCAGTGCGTCAATAATATAAAAAAAATACATATACTGCCAGAGCCGTGCTGGAGTCAGAGTACAATAGGCGTAAAAGCCTAGGATTGAATTGTGTCAGGTGCATCCACAGATAGTCCCATATGAATCGTCAGTGTGTCAGTATATCAGACATGTGAAAGCTGGTCGGCCAATCCTTGACTTTGTCTTGGTGCGGTGGTCCAGTGGAAAGATGCCTGGTTGCTGATGCTATGCGGAGTTGCAGAATGGCGGTTCGATCCCCCGACCGGGAGATGGTGATCAACAAATTAAACTAATGGGTGCATGACTGTCGGCTAAGTTAGCACATGGAAATTGAAGCCGCACGTTGCCAGTGCGTCAATAAAAAAATTAAAAATACATATACTGCCAGAGCCGTGCTGGAGTCAGAGTACAATAGGCGTAAGAGCCTAGAATTGAATTGTGGCAGGTGCATCCACAGATAGTTCCATATGAATCGTCAGTGTGTCAGTATATCAGACATGTGAAAGCTGGTCGGCCAATCCTTGACTTTGTCTTGGTGCGGTGGTCCAGTGGAAAGATGCCTGGTTGCTGATGCTATGCGGAGTTGCAGAATGGCGGTTTGATCCCCCCGACCGGGAGATGGTGATCAACAAATTAAACTAATGGGTGCATGACTGTCGGCTAAGTTAGCACATGGAAATTGAAGCCGCACGTTGCCAGTGCGTCAATAAAATTATAAAAATACATATACTGCCAGAGCCGTGCTGGAGTCAGAGTACAATAGGCGTAAAAGCCTAGGATTGAATTGTGGCAGGTGCATCCACAGATAGTCCCATATGAATCGTCAGTGTGTCAGTATATCAGACATGTGAAAGCTGGTCGGCCAATCCTTGACGTTGTCTTGTTACAGTGGTCCAGTGGAAAGATGCCTGGTTGCTGATGCTATGCGGAGTTGCAGAATGGAGGTTCGATCCCCAGACCGGGAGATGGTGATCAACAAATTAAACTAATGGGTGCATGACTGTCGGCTAAGTTAGCACATGGAAATTGAAGCCGCACGTTGCCAGTGCGTCAATAAAATAAAAAAAATACATACATACATACATACATATATACGCGCAAGGTCGTACACGGTCATTCACACGCACGCACGCACGCACGCACGCACGCACGCACGCACGCACGCACGCACGCACGCACGCACGCACGCACGCACGCACGCACGCACGCACGCACGCACGCACACAGACACGTATACACACTATTTACAAATATACAAAATATACAATATTATAACACAAGTAAAATGACTGTTAAATTAGATAATTAACATATTTGTTCATTTTCGACAGATATTACTAAAACAGTATTGCAGAATAATTACCTCGTCGAATGTCGATGTTCGAATCACCGTTCACGCATACATACGCGCAAGGTCGTACACATTCATTCACACATACAAACATATATAGCTATTTAGAAATAAACAAAATATGCAATATTAGAACACAAGTAAAAAAGGTGAAATCACATTGCCCATATATCACTATAATGTAGTAATATATTCATGTATATTTGATTTGAATGTCAGCAGAGTAGAAGACTGAGTAATCGTTTCAGGCAGAGAATTCCACAGTTGCGCTGCAGTGTATTTGAAGATTTTCTGCTATATTCCATTTTAATCCTCGGAAGTTGTAGGTGATTGCGTGTTTTGGAACGTAAATTTCTAGTGTGCGCCACCACAACGGAAGTGAACATGTCTTTCATGTAACCAGGGGCCAGACCATTTCTAGATTTATATGTCATAATGCCTATTTTAATTTACATTCTTTTAGTTAAACTTGTCCAGTTTAATGTTTCATATAGTTGTGCAGATGGCCTCCTGTAAGGCATGTCTAATATCATCCTAGCCGCCCGTTTTTGTAGTTTTTCTAAACTATCCAATAATGTAGGTGAAGACGGGCAAAATACAAGACTACAATAATCAATGCTAAGATAATGTTTATTTTTCCGTAGAATATAAATCAAGGACGAAATCATTTTACAAAGTTTGCATATATGTTCTTTCCATGCAAGCGTATTGTCTATGTATACTCCTAAAAGTTTGTCAGATTCCACAACATTTAAGATTACACGATTTGTAGGGATTATAACATTATTATTTACTTGTTTCAATTTATGCTTAGTTCCTAACATCATAAACTTAGTTTTGTCCGTATTTAACAACATTTTATTGTGTACACACCATCCTCCTACCGACTTCATACCGTTAATTTGATTTTCTTGAATTTCAGCGACATTTGAGCTAGCAGCATGTATAGTTGTATTATCAGCATACATATCCATAAGATTGTTGACACACATGGGTAAATCATTAACATATAAAATGAACAGAAGTGGCCCTAAAACTGAGCCTTGTGGCACTCCTATATCTATGGGCAGTGGTTTAGAATTCTTTCCAGAAATTGAAACGTATTGTTGTCTGCCATTTAAATATGAAGAAAACCACTTTAATGTATTATAGCTGAATTTGTAAATACTTAATTTTTGTAATAGGATGTCATGATTGACAAGATCAAAGGCCTTTTTAAAGTCAATCATAATAGAACCAATAAGGTCACCATTATCTATCGAAAAGCGCCATCTTTCTACTAGATTTAACAAAGCAGTTTCACATGAATGGTTAGGTCTGAAGCCTGATTGCGACTCCACTAATAAATTATACTTGTTTATAAATTTATAAATATGATCATGTATGTGTCGTTCAATAACCTTGGAGACAATGGGTAATATAGAGATAGGCCTGTAATTGCTTACATTGGGTTTTTAATCAGATTTATGTAGAGGCTTTACTTTTGCACATTTCCACATTTTGGGGAATTCTCCCGTAGCTATGCTTTTGTTTATAATAAGTGTAATTGAGGGTGCAATTATTGATTCTGCTGCTTTGAGGAAGTGAGCGTTCAATTCATCAGATGCCTTATTTGTTTTTAAGTTGCTAAGTTCTCTGGACACATATTCAACGGTTATATATGGAATTCGAAACTCTATATATTTCTGGAACTTTATTAAAACATGATCTGATAGCTTATCAAATGCCATTGGCCTTTGTTTTATCATGGAGTGTGTCAGTTTTGACGCGATTGTACTGAAATATATATTTTAATGTTAAATGATTGCATTTGTGGGTTTTGAATTTCACTTCCATCATCACAGATTATTGAAGGTAATTTGTTTGCCTTGGGATTTATGTCTTTTAGAATTTTCCATATATTAGCCGGATTATTTTTGCCTTCTTCTAATTTATTTGCAAAATAATCTCGTTTAGATGCTTTAATCAAATACGCAACTCGTTGCTTTAACATTTTAAAATTCAACATGTTTCCTACGTTTTTATGAAATTAAAATCGCCTACAAGTATAATATCTGAGTTTTCGGAATATACCTTTTCTAACATAGCTTCAAATTCATCAATCCAGATAGCGGGTGAATCAGGGGGGTCTATAGACACAGGCCAATATGAAAGGCTTGGTCTTAAAGGGTATAATTTCAATCCATAGAGTTTCCAGATTATCGGTTTCAAAATAAAGTTTCCTCACATATGAATAGTTATCAGCTATATTTAGTACAATTCCAGCATCGTCCCGTTCTTTTCTGTCCTTTCTTTCATTAACATAGCCTTCAATTTCAATGGAGTTATTTGGGATTGTTGATGAGAGAAATGTTTCAGTGGTACAGAAAACTTCAAGTTCTTTTTCACACTTCTCCATAATCAGTTTTAACTGGTCAATCTTAGGCACCAGGTGCTGTACATTTAAATGGCCTATCCTAATTCCTTTAGAATTAATATTGAAAGACGGCAGATCAATGGATTAATTTATTATTATTATTATTATTATTATTATTATTATTATTATTATTATTATTATTATTATTATTATTAATAGTACGACTACCGCACCCGCCACCACCACCAACACCACCATAGCAACCACCGCCGCCACCACCAACACTACTACTACCACCACCAACACCAACACCATCATCAGCACCGTCACTAAAATCATCATCATCATCATCATCAGCAGCAGCAGCAGCAGCACCGCCAATTACGCCATCATCATCATCATCACCATTGGCATGATCATTATCATTGCCATGATCGTCATCATTATCATGATCATCATCATCGTTATCATCAGTGTCATGATCGTCATCATTGCCATGATTGCCACCATTGTCATGATCGTCATCATTATCGTGATCGTCATCATTGTCATGATCGTCATCATTGTCATGATCGTCATCATCGTCATAGTTGTCATGATCGTCATCATCGTCGTTGTCTTCATCATACAGTATATTATTAGCGCGTATGCCGCATTTTGGCAAGATACCACTATTACTCGTATTGTTACTGAGTAGTTGATATCCATTACCGAGCAAAAGATTAGAATAATTATGATACTCAATACAATGTTTGGACTCATCACTACATACCATACATACTGAATTGGCATCACGTTTACTCGAGAAGCTTACTGCGGGAAGACCAGACAGTTTTACATTCATATCAATGTCATTAGTCATAGTCCCGTTAGTAACTGCATCCAAACTGTTCAAACACTTAGTTTTGATGAATGTCGGACGCGGGGTAGGTGGATGTGGTGTGGGTTGGTGGGTGGGGTGTGACGATCTGTCCCTAAGCGAGGCATCTGACGTCATCATCAAGAACGGCACGTGTAGCTGACGTCACAATTATAACAACGTACAGCTCTGTAACGAAAATCAAATAGTATGTCATGAAAGGTACGAATTGTATGTCTTTGCTGAACTTACAATTTGATAAACTTTCTGTTAAATATTCTCACATTTAATTCGACTGGAATCTGTTGCTGTCATAGGCAGCAACAGCCTCCAGTCGATTCAGTTTCAAATTTTTCAACAGCTTACCTGTATAGTTACCTTGAAAGTTAGATTCTCAGAATTCTGGTTTGAAGGATATATACTTGATAACATCGATTCCAATACGCGGACAATGTGAGTGGTGCTTAGCCAGAAATGGCATAGCTAGAAATGGGAGGGGCATAGCTACAAATGGCTCGCTCTTTGAAAAATGTCGCTGAAACTGTTGATGCATAAGCTACCAATATTTTTCAAAAGCATTATTTTCGAATTCAAAACAAACATTTCATACTTACCTTGGTATTTCTATCCAATAGGACTTTTCTTTTATTTTTAACAGAAAGTCTTCGAACGCCGTGCGCCGCTGATCCCAACTGTAAGGAATCGAGTGCCGGGTGTTTCTGGATGGGACAAGGCGGATCAGCTGGTAGGTCTCTGTTCTCTTAACCCTGACCACTCTTATGTCAAAATTTTTAATTTTCAAATTAAATGAAAAGATGAACTGACGTTCATATTTCAACAAATTTGGTAGCAACATCGTCTACCAAAAAGTGTTGAAATTGTACACCAATTTCTTCGCTATAGACAGAGTAAAAGCTAGAATATTGAAATCAGAGTAGTATGGGTTAACACACACACACACACACACACACACACACACACACACACACACACACACACACACACACACACCCACACACACACACACACACACACACACACATATATATATATATATCTTTACTGCATCGAGCTTATTCGTGAAAACTGTTGTTGTCCGCATACATTGCAGCCAAGAAATCTTTCAGAGTACCCACCCATCATATGACGTCATAATGAACTGCGTGATGTGTACAATGACATCATAATGACTGACGTCATGAATGACGTCGATAAGTACGTCACGAACGCATATTTGAAGACGGTCTATGCTTTGTTGTACAAATTGTTTGCTTTTACTATTTAATAAATATTCTGGTGAATATTTTGAAACTAATTTGACTGGGCGCCCAGTCAACCTAGTTACAAAATATTCAACAGCTTCCCTGTATAGTTTTCAGGAAATTGATAGCTAGGACATTTGGGGATCGATCAATCCCAACACGGCGAGGTGTGGGTGGAGCTGAGCTAGTGATGGGCGGGGCATAGCTAAAAATGGAAAGGTCTATTGGATTGGATTGACATTAGTATACGCAAAGCGTATCTTTGTTGTTACGGTGTGGGTACAGTAAGATATTTCGTATTTGTGCATATCTCTCTTGCAAACAATTACAGTTCATTTTTTTTTAATCAAGAGGCGATTAACATAATTTTTTTTTAAATAATTATGTACATGAGTATAAATATAGATGAAATTGAGATGAAATTGAGATGAGCTGGCGAAAGTGAACATAGTATAAACAGATACGACAGATTTAGGAGGCTGGTTTTTAAGGCAGCAATGTCTTCCAATCCAGCGGATGAATCCATATTTAGCTATGTCACGCCCATCTCTAGCTAAGCTCCACCCACACGTTGCCCGTATTGGGACCGATCGATCGCTGAATTCCCTGACTATCAATTTCTAGAAAACTATACAGGTAAGTTGTTGAATATTAAAAAAAACCTCATTTAACTGAGCGCTGTTGCTGCATATGGCAGCAACAGCACCCAGTCAAATTAGTTTCAAAATATTCAACAAAATGTTTATTAAATAGCAAAGACATGCAATTCGTACAACAACGCTTAGTCCGTCAACAATTAAGAGTTGGTGACTAACTTATCTACGTCATGCATGACGTCATTAATTACGTCAGCCTACGTTGCTGTAGTTGATTATGACGTCATTTGATGGGTGGATAGACTGGGAACGGTCCATTGTGTTCAAAACATTCAACAAAAGATTTCTTACAGCGTGTTGAAAGTTGTACTAACTGACATGTTTCTGTCAGTTTTGTTTGTGGAAATATGTTGAGTTAATACTTAGGCGTACTATAGCGCCATCTATCTTACTGCGGTGTGTGTTAAACATGTGTGGCCATACTACCGTTACGTTATTATGATAATGGAGTGGTAGAATTTAAAAAGACCTCTTACAATTTGTCAACAGACATAATATACCATTCTAGTTTCATTAGGCCCTATATAGGTCCTTGAGAAAATCGATATGCCTGCTGACATCTTTTTCTGATTAATGGTCATTAGGGAGTCGAAAATATGCCATTTGTTGATGTGTCAAAAGAAAATTTGACAACTATGTGCTTAGTGACACATCCATGAAGAGGATGAAAATGAAATGATTATCAAGCAGAAAGAAAGATTTTATCCGGCATATCAATGGTACCAATGGACTTTGTAAGTAGAATGAATGCTGTACAAAACTTTGCAAGTCACATTTTCTTTTTCTAGCACTCTACTATTGGGGTATTTGCCAAAAATGTAAATGTCAACTGACTGACTCACCGATTGGCTGGTCTATCTACCGACCGACCGACCAAACGAATGACCGACTGAACGACCGATGGCTGACTGAACACCCGGCTGGCCAACTGACTGACTGTCCGACTGACTGACTGTCCGACCAATTTACAGACAAACTGACCGCCCGACTGACCGACTGACCGCCTGACCGACCGACCGACCGACCGACCGACCGACCGACCGACCGACCGACCGACCAACCGACCGACTGACAGACTGACCGACCCACCCGCCCACCCACCCACCGACCGACTGACTGACCCACCCACCAACACACCGACCGACAACTAACCGTCCGACCAACCGACCGACCGACCGATCGACAAAACCAACGCCTGACCACCTTCCTGATCAGTCAGTTACTTTCTACCTTTTCTGCCTGTATCGGTCTCTCTGCTTCACTCCCCACCCCACCCCCACACCCCCCCCACCCCCTCCCACCCCCACCCCACCCCCCACACACAAACCACACCACACCACACCACACCACACCACACCACACCACACCACACCACACCACACCACACCACACCACACCACACCACACCACACCACACCACACCACACCACACCACACCACACCACACCACACCACACCACACCACACCACACCACACACCCCACCGCATCCAACCCACATCCCACCCCATCCCACCCCACCCGCACACTCCCCCCTCCCTCTCTCTCTCTCTCTCTCTCTCTCTCATTTATTTTCCCATTTTTTCTTAGAGTTTTGCGAGACTGCAGTTGACAGGCCAATGTGTAGCCAGCTAGACTGCGATGTATGTCGACGTCAGCTAAATATGCGACGTTACTGTCCTCATATGTGTGGCTACTGCTAGAAGAGGAACCGGCGACGATAAAGAAACCGTGAGTGCAGTCGTAATGTATCATTTAATCTTTGGGCCAACATTCTCAATCCAGTCTGTCTAAGAAAAACATTAGGTGAACCCTAACCAAATTGCAACATAATTTATCTCAGCAGATATATACTAAGGATGCAATAGTAAATCGCCAAATTAGAATCTACACATGTCTAAGATAATGCAATATAGTTTTAATTTTAAAATACGCACTCTTTCCAGTTGCGCTCGTTACTAAACGATTTATCTAAGGTGTCCATTGACCATACATTAACCGCTACGAAATCTATGTGATTCATATTGCCCTTAGCCCTTCCAATATCCCGTTTATAAAAACTGGCACACGTAGTTGCTGCTTTGCCATATATTTCTCTTTGCTTTATTACCAGATTTCGTAATTGTGTTTTTTATTCTTATCCGAGATTCTCTCCCTCGTGATGGACTTTTTGACATTCATGTCAAAGCTATCGACGTGGCGTGTAAGATTACGTCATAAGCATGACGTCATGGATGACTCGATAGAGCCCGTCTTTAACGCTTTAACGGCATGACGTTGTACGAATTGTATTGTCTTTACCATTTAATACATATTCTGTACATATTCCGTAGTCAGCAACAGCGCCCAGTCAAATTAGTTTCAAAATATTTAACAGCTTACCTGTATAGTTTTCCGGAAATTGATAGCCATGCAGGGAGTTCAGGGAGCAATCGATCACAACACGGGTGAGTGGAGCTTAACTAGGGATGGGCGGGGCATAGCTAAAACTGGAAAGGTCCATTCTAGAGTGATCATGATATCGCATCCGGAAACAAGGAGTTGTTAACATAGTCAGAGCGGATTATGTTCAAGTTCCCACTTTTGCCCACATATGGGCAGTGTTTCACGTTTTAGCATATCAACATACCCAATATTTGTTGCCCATCAAGATAGCCGATTTTCTTACAAGGGAAGGGGTTAATGGAGACTGTTACCGGGCTTCAAATATTCTGCAATGGTCATTCAATTGGGAATTGTGTGCATTTGACATTATTTTTACAAAGCGTTGTTATGACGTCGATAAACTACGACGACAACGACGACAATGACGACGGCGGCGGCGACGACGGCGGCGGCGGCGACGACGGCGGCGGCGGCGACGACGGCGGCGGCGGCGACGACGGCGGCGGCGGCGACGACGGCGGCGGCGGCGACGACGGCGGCGGCGACGACGACGACGACGACGACGAGCTAGATGAAGACGACGATGAGCTAGATGCTGAAGATAGCTTCGGCGATGATGATGATAACGACGAATACGACGACGACGACGACGACGACAATATGCCATTAATGATGTCAAATTTGCTTATTATTCTTATTATTAATGTATTCATTTACCTTGCAGAACATTTCGATATGTCCGTTTGCTGCCTTAACATTGAGCGAGAATCAGAGCCCTGTATAGCAAACACACCATGGATATCTTCCTCTTGCCGACTGTAACCCTCCCAAACCGATAGGCAGAATTTGAAGAAAAAAATCTCATATAGGCCAACAATTTATTAAATATTCCGCTGGATATTTTGAAACTTATTTTACTGGAAGTTGTAGCTCAAAGGTAAACTAACGAAATATTATATTTAGGTCTACTAGCACAATTAAACCCTTTCGTCACGATTTATTCAAAATTCACCACTGGAATGACTGGCCCGGTAACCGGGCCAGCCATTCCAGTGATAAATTTTCAAAAAAAATAATCTCTTGACCGGCAAATGGACATTTTCTTGACCAGAGTTGGACATTAAAGTGTTAAAGACACCTAATCGTACAAGTTGCTGAATGTGTTGAAATTATTTGATTGGAAGTTACTGCTGCGTTAGCAACAGCAACCTTTAGTTAAATTGGTTTCAAAATATTTAACATATTATTTCTAACTAAGAAAATATGCTTAGAACTTTTAAGCTTCAGTATCTGCCTGGCATTTATCATCGTGCTAACATACACCCACTCACATCGTTCCGCTCCACTCGATACGGAAGCAGAGCGGGAGGGCGAGGCCGTTCGATAGGACGATGTTCATTTATGGACATCAAAATGGTGATTAATACATTTTGCAAGAATATAATTATTTTGTGTTCACATGTGAGTCATTTATTTCCTACGATTCTCCACTCTCTGTTTAGGAATGGCGTGTTAAGTCTGACGTCATACATATATTAATGTTCCAGATTCAGGATATTTTGCGCTTATTACGTCATAAATGTGTGTTAATAGCGTCATCAATTGTTGCTGACCAACACCGTTGGTTTGTTTATTTAACAATCAAGGTGGACCTGAAAGTATTTAACTAGGGTCAAGTTCAACTGGCTAACCATAGTCAGTTTGCTGGTTTACTGAACATGCGCATTTGCTATGCCCAGCCGAACAATGGATAATTATGTATAGTTTGTCGGTACCCGATTCCCCATTGATTTACTAATGCAGAAAATTTGGAGCCGGGTACCAGCTCCCATTAACCTTTTCTTTTGTCTGTTTTGATGACCTTCGAAAATGGGTTATTGGGTCCGCTACGACGTCAAAAAGCGTTCATATGACATAAAGTGGGAAGGAGTGTGGGGCTTGGGAACACTGCCATATAATGCGAAAGCAGAATTTCATTAAATTAAGGTATTTAGTGAAATATTTACACTTTTATATGCATTTATTAGTGGTAAGCGATAGGTGTCCCCCATTTTTAAATTTACGCAAACACCGCACTAACCATCTGAACCGAGCTCGGGCGCTTGGTCGACTATAGCTGACTAGTTAGACTGGGATCTAGTTAGTAATAGCTAACTATGGTTAGTGAGTCGAACTTGACCACTATCGGAAGGTCGACGGTGCGCCACTTTGACTTTTTGACACCTATAACCACACCACACCACCCCCACCCCACTAGCACCAGCCCACCAGCAGGGATGGAGCCAAATGTAAATGTCCTCTTGCAATCCGCAATCATATGGGTAACTCTCGATCATACCATATTTGTTGAATTCCGCCCATTGGTTTCGGAGGAGTTGCACTACAATCAATTTGAAATTTTTACCTCCACACTCACCACACAATCCAACCACCACCACCTCCTCCTACCCCCCCCCTTCCACCCCCACTTACGATCGTGACTATCTGTATGTCTGTTTGTCAAGATCATATCTCCGGACCGCAAGAATGTTTAATGACCCCATTTGGCACATACATTCAATTTACGCCTGATAATAGAGTTGAATTGCCAGTTGAAAAGGTTAAATATCCTTGTCACGGGGTCACTAAGCTCATTCAAAATATACATTTTTGTCTATTACTCGGAATTGTAAGAAGGTAGTATCACAAACTTTGGCATATGCAATCATACTGTGGTTTGCTAGTGAAAGCTTATGTATCAGGTCAAATTGACAAATATCTAGATCACAGGTTCACTCTGCTCATACGGTTAATATAGAAATACACACTTTTGGCCATAATTCGGTAATGCGAAAAGGTAAAATCTATCACTTCCATCCATATCTTGAGTAACTAGAAATAATTTGAGTTGAATGTCAGAGGGTCAACTATTTAGGGGGCAAATATCTATGTCAGAGGGTCGCTTGATTCATACAGAAATATAAATTTTGGCCCATAACTCGGGAATGAAAGAAGGTAGATTTGTCAAATTGGGCACATCCACTCATATTCCGACTGACTCGAAAGCTGTCGAGTTTCATGTTAAAATATCAAACATCTATGTCACGTGGACAGTAGGTTTATACCAAAGCACAAATCTTTGTCCATAGCTCGAGAATGCAAAAAGCTAGCATCGCTAAATTTAGCACATATATTTATAATGCGCCTGGAAGTAGTTTGTGTCTCTGATCAAATGGTCCAATATCTACGTCACGGGGTCGCTAGTTTCATACAAAAATACAAATTTTTTCTCCGGCCATAACTTGTAAATGTAAGCATGTAAAGTTATGAAATTGTGTACATCCATGCATATTGCGCTTAAATTTATTTCAGATAAATATGCCAAATATTAGATTCATACCAAAATAGACATTTTAACTCTGACATGCAAAAGTGTAGCACCACCAAATGTGCCACATCCATTCATACTGTGACTGGAAGAAGGAATTTGAGGTCCAGATAAAATGCTCAAATATCCAGGTCACAGAACATGCTGAAATACACATTATTGGCCGTAGCTCGAGAAATCAGAAAGTTAGAGCCACCAAATCTAATAGATCCATTCATATTAGGGTGTACCGTGGGAAAGAATGGATCAATCCAGTTTTAGCTATGCCCCCCACCCATCTCTAGCTAAGCTCCACCCACGCTTTTCCCGTGATGGAATCGATAGAACTCCGAACTCCAGAAAACTATACTGTTTACAGGTCAGCTGTTGAATATTTTGAAACTAATTTGACTGGGTGTTCAGCAACAGCGCCGAGTCAAATTAGTTTCAAAATATTGAACAGCATGTTTATTAAATACTAAAGACTGACAATCCGTACAACAACGCTTACTCTGTCATCAATTAAGCGTTCGTAACGAACATAGGTTAAGTCATTCATGACGTAATTGATGATGACGTCCGCATACAAGTCACGTATTTGATTACGTCATATGATTGACTGAGAAACTGGATTCATGAATTATATTTACACATAGCCCATGGGCCAGGCTAGAACTTCGTCCCGCTTGGGGGGGGGGGGGGGTGGAGCACAGCCCGCGTGACATTCGTAGGCCTATAGGTCAATGGCAATGGTTAATAAATTAGGGTGATAGGCTTTCCTAGTGAGTAGTCATTTAAGATATCATCCACCAAAAACGACGATGCACTTGTCAATATTGGATCAATTTTAGGGGTAGGGGAAACAAAGGCCGTGTTCTCATACAGTCACTATTTCGGTAAATAGCAGGTCTACCGGCCAGCGTTCTCATTGAACTGGCTCTTGTACTGGAATAAATACGTCATTTATTTCGAAATTTAATCCGACAAAATCGGCGGTTTATCTTCAGATATATCGCTATTGTTTCTCTACGCGAACGCAGCCTATTTCGTCAAAATCTGCCAGGTAGCGTTTTGTCGCACTGTCTGCCAGGTAGCGCTAACGTTATAATGTTATCTCGCTCTCCACCAGGTAGCAGCACCGTCCAGTCCGGGACTATCTCCCAGCAGTGCGAATGCAAACCGATATATTGGCTATATATTAACCTACATTTTACACGAAATAGTTAAACAGGATTAGGCATCATACACTAATGCAGGATCAATCATGAAAGATCGTTCAAGACACAATAGATGGTTATATTGAATCCTGCCCAATTATCCAGCCAGTCATTCCAGATGTGAACTTCAAAAAATAGTCTCCTCTTCGTCTGCAAATGGATATTTCTGAATACGACTGCAGAAGCCGTTTCTGGCCCGCTTGAGGGTCTTACATTGTTGGCGTAACTCATTTTCTTCCAAACCCGATCATCATAACGCACTTAATCAGTAACAGCTGACTAGTTTAAATATCTTACACTTAATAGAATTTCCATTTATCACTACTCACACAAAAGTCTACTTAGCCTGAATACTACACTATGTTAAATTTTAAATATACTGTGATAGTAATTAGACATTTAACAAAGATTATTCACGTATCTTTGGATTGAAGAAGATAGAAATTCGAAGTCGTAGAATCTTCAGTGAAATGTACTTGATGGTAATTGTTTGGAACGTAAGCAAGATCTGATTCAAACTGTCACTCTGTCTAAGGCCGTGTTCTCTCTAGAGAGTTAACCCTGAATAACGCCATACTTCAGTATGGCGTTATTCAGGATTAAGTCTCTAGTGAAAACACGGCCTAAGTTATATCTTGTTTCCACTCTTCCAACACCCAACAGTCAATTTGATCTTTCAATGCTTAATTCATTTTATTTCACAAACCGAAATATCGTGTACGTAACACGATATTTATGAGATTTTGCCGTTTGATTGGATAACCCAGACATCCCAGTCATACTACAGGCCACACCTCCGATTGTCCAGGTGTGGTACGATATTTGAACGCTTATTATGTGTTAAAATTTCTATCCAGATCAAAGAGTGAGAATGCCAATATTTATAAAGCTATTCCGATGGACCGTTCCAGTTTTTGCTAAGCACCGCCCACCTCTCGCTAAGCTCCACCCACACTTCGCCGTGTTGGGAATGATCGATTCCCGAATGCCCTAATTATCAATTTCCCGAAAACTACATTCAACGGCATGTTTATTAAATAGGAGAGACATACAATTCTTACAACGTGTCGACCTATTAGGAGTTAAAGAGGGGGCCTAATAGAATCACTTATAACGTAATGATTATGACGTCATCCTACAAACCGCTTTTCTGATTATGACGTCATATGATGTTAACTGGAAAAGGTGAATTAAGTATTTCAGGACACAATGATGGCAAAAAAGGATTTCGCCCGGAATAAAATGTTAAACTGTTTCATCACTGTGATTAATATCAGACTAATTATTTTGGAAACACTTACGCTGGAAGTCATTACTTTCAAAGTGCATGTAGCAATGATGTACTTACTTAAAGGTGCATATTCACACCAAAATGTTCCAAGATAAAATTGTTAAAATTGTAACCGTTTAGAGGCTTAAATTGAGGGTCTAGATGTAAAGAAACGAAATAAATCTTGACATATTATAATTTCATATCGTGTAAATTAATAAAAAATTTATACTTGTGAAATCGAATTAGATACACAAGTCACTATTTCAGATTCACAACTAAAAATTATAATAATTTGTACGGAATGAAATCTTCATATGTTAAGATTTATTTTCGTTTCATTACATCTATGAACACAATTTAAGCCTCTAAAAGTATGCGATTTTAATAATTTTATTTTCAAGCATTCTTCGAGTACGTCGTTTTATGGTTAAAATACTGGTATGTGATAGAAAATGGCGTCGCGCTCAAAACTTCGAAAGATCGGATATCCCAACCCCCAGCGCGTGCCTACGTCACACTTCCCATGATACATCGCGCATACGGTAGCATAATGTAAATGACTTTGTAGTAGATTACTGTATTATTTACGGTAATAGACTTGATAAAATACAACTGTTTTTACAGTGTATTAACACTCTGATAGTGTGTCTGACATGCGTGAAATATCCAAACAATCTTCTTCGCGATAGTATTCTGCAGAGTGGTGGTAGCTTCAGGATAAACAGTTTCTTTTTGCTGTGGTCATTCACGTTTCCTAGCACCATAGATAGGTATTGTGCCAGTGTTCGTAAAGAATGTTCTCTGCTTTGTCTTCGCCACTGCGGGTGAAGAGATCGGTGACATGGGTCAAGTTGGACTCGCTAACTATAGTCAGTTTGCTGGTTTACTGATCATGCGCAGTTGCTATGCCCAGTCGAACTTGATCGCAGTCGACTATAGTTCGTTGGTACCCGGTTCCCTATTGAATTACTATTGCAGAAAATTTGGAGCCGGGTACCAGTCTCCATTAACCCTTTCTGTCGTCTGTTTTGATGAGCTACGAAAATGGGTTATTGTTGTCCGCTAAGACGTCAAAAAGCGTCCATATGGCATAACGTTGGAAGGAATATGGGTTTGGGAGCATTAACATACAATGGAAAAGCATAATTTCATCAAACCTAAGTTTTTAGCGAAATATTTACACTTTTATATGCATTTTTTCGTGGTAAGCGATCGGTGTCCGCCATTTTGAAATTTACACAAATATCGCACTAACCATCTGAACCGAGGTCGGGTGCTTGGTTGACTACAGTTGACTAGCTAGTTAACTATTTGAAGTGCGATTGGTACTCTAGTTAACTATAGCTAACTATGGTTAGGAGTCGAACTTGACCTCAGCTGGCGCTATCTGCTTTTGTTGAATGGCAATAGATGAATCCTGTATATCGATCAATCACATGACGTCAGAATCAACTACGTCACACGAGGCTGGCGTCATAATCAATTACGTCTTCAAAGTCGCAATTAAGTTTATCATAAACGTTTAATAGCCCGTTGCTCAAATTGTACGAATTGTATGTCTACTGTGTAATGAACGCCCTGTTGAATATTTTGAAACTAATTTGACTGGGCGCTTTTGCTGACATAGGCAGCAGCAGCCCGTCACATTAGCCAGCAGTCAGTCACATTAGTTTCAGAATATTCAACAGCGTACCTTTATAGTTTTCTGGTAATTCAGATTCAGGAACTTCAGGGATCGATCGATCCCAACACGGGCAAAACGTGGACGAACCTTAGCTAGAGATGGGTGGGGCATAGTTAAAACTGGATTGAAATGATTGGAATGCTGTCAGAAACTACTCTATCCAGCTTTATCGAGGTCCATAATAACTTTTTTGAGCGCTTAGAAGCGCCGTTGACGCAGGTTTTGTGGCCCTTTACTCAATCAGATTAATCGCATACGATTACGTTAAATTAGCATTGTGTAAATTGGGCCTATTTTGATAAAACGGTAAGGACAATGCTAATGACAAGAGATCAGTGTTCAAATCTTGGCATTATGCATTTCCAAATGCAATTCTAGATTTGTCTCAAGATCACAATGCCCTTGAGCGCAGAAGTCTGACTGTCTTTGTGCTGTTCCGACCATTCTTAGGGCCAATAATTTGGCCGATTCTGAAAAAAATGCACAATGAGTTAAGTAGAAGAATCTACCGGTAACTGATACTCTACATTTCATACAAGTCAAATAGTATAATGACATTTGACCTCAATATCATTGTGCTTTATTCCCTTGATATAAGGAAGCATGTGTCCACGCTTAGTCTCAATAGGGTGAAGCCATGCCGAGATATAAGGCGATATGTTGAGCCAAACCAAAAACTGAACTGTAAAAAATTGAGTTTTATATCAAGGTCACAGTGACATTGAACTTTGACCTCATGAGGTCAATATAATTTTGCTCCATCCCCTTGATATACAGAAGCATGTGACCAAATTTACTCCCAATAGGGTGAAGTCATGCTGCGATATAACACAATATGTTCAACCAGACGCAAAACTTAACCGTAAAATGTAGTTTTATACCAAGGTCATAATGACCTTGAACTTTGATCTCATCCAGTCACCGCTACTACTACTACTACTACTACTACTACTGCTGCTGCTGCTGCTGTTGCTGCTGCTGCTGCGGCTGCTGCTGCTGCTGCTGCTGCTGCTGCTGCTCTTGCTGTTCCTACTGCTACTGCTGCTGCTACTACTACAACAACAACAACAACAACAACAACAACAACAACAACAACAACAACAACAACAACAGCAGCTGCTGCTGCTGCTGCTGCTGCTGCTGCTGCTGCTGCTGCTGCTGCTATCACTGCCACTACTAGCCTATAATTCTAACCTTGTCTATTAGCTTAGCCTTCTGAACAAATCTACTAGACGGCTAGCCTAGTCTACTAGCCTACTAGCCTAGACTTCTAATCTAGATTTCTAGCCAGTCTACTAGCCTACGAAACTAGATTTCTAGCCTAGACTTCTATGCTAGCATATTAGCCTAATAGTCCAGACTTCTAGCCTAGTCTACTAGCATAGACTTCTAACCTAGTCTACTAGCCTAGACTTCTTGACTAGTCTACTAGCCTACTAGCCTAGACTTCTAGATTAGCCTAGCATTCTAGCCCAGCCTACTAGCCCACACTTCTAGCCTAATAACACATACTACTAGCCTAGTCTACCAGCCTATCAGCCTAGACTTCTAGCCTTGTCTATTAGCATAACATTCTGAACTAATCTACTAGATGTATAGCCTAGTATACCAGCCTACTAGCCTAGATTTCTAGTCTAGATTTCTAGCTTAGTCTACTAGCATACGAAGCTAAATTTCTAGTCTAGCCCTCTAGGCTAGTCGATTAGCCTAATAGTCCAGACTCCTAACTTAGTCTACTAGCATAGACATCTAGCCTAGTATATTAGCCTACTACCATGGACCTCTAGCCTACTCTACTAGCCTAGACTTCCAGCCTATACCTCTAACCTAGTCTACTAGTCTACTAGCATACACTTGTAACCGGATGCCTAGAGCAAATGCCTTCTAGCCTAGACTTCTATCATGGTCTAACAGCCTCGTCTACGGTACTTCTAGCATAGTATTCTCACCTACACGCTTGGCCCTAGACAAGTCTACTAGACTACTAGCATAGATTTATAGCCTAGTCTACTAGCCTAGTCTTAGCCTAGTCCACTG
This sequence comes from Chaetoderma sp. LZ-2023a, assembly GCA_034401795.1. Lineage (NCBI taxonomy): Eukaryota > Metazoa > Mollusca > Caudofoveata > Chaetodermatida > Chaetodermatidae > Chaetoderma > Chaetoderma sp. LZ-2023a. The sequence continues at coordinate 11,951,891 of CM067366.1, read as the reverse complement.
TGCTTCTCGGCTATTCTTCTATCCCACTGCTTAGAATTCCATCCTAGTCTACTAGGCTACTAGCGTAGATTTCTAGCCTAGCCTTCTAGACTAGTCTACTAGACGACTAGCCCTGTCTTTAGTCTACTTCTACTCTGCATCTAGCCTAGTCGTCAAGCCTACTGCTTAGACATCTAGCCTAGTCTACTTCTTACAAGCCTAGAATTCTAGCTTCGACTTCTAGCCTAATCTACTAGTCAATCAGCCTACTAGCCTAGACTTCTAATCTATACTTCAAGCCTAGTCTACTAATCGACTACCCTAGACATCTACTCCAGTCTACCAGACTTCTCGTCAAGTCTACTATCCTATGCTTCTAGACTAGGCATCTAGCCTAGCCTAGTAGCCTACTAGCCTAATTTTCTAGCCTAATCTACCAGGCTAGTAGCCTAGACTTCTCTAGTCTACTAGCTACTAGGCTATACTTCTAGCATAGTCTACTAACCTAAACTCCTCGCCTAACATTCTAGCCTATCCGACTGACTTAGGCTACCCTATTAGCCTGACTACGGACCTAGCCTACTAGCCTGCCTACTGGCATACTAGCCTGTTTACTGGCATGCCTACTAGCCTGCCTACTGGCCTAACCTACTAGTCTGCATACCGGCCTAGTCTAGTAGCCTGACTAATATACTAGCATGCTACCGCGTTAACTGCTCTAACCTACTAGCCTGCCTTCTCGCCTAGCCTACTAGCCTGTCTACTTGCCTAGCCTACTAGCAGTGCCTAGCGACTATCCTAGCCTACTAGCATATGCTACTAGCGTGACTAGGATAGACTCTAAAGGGAGCTAGTCTAGACCACTAGGGTAGCCAGGATAGCCTGCTATGGCAGAGCGGCAGTCTCTCAGTCAAATTTATCTGTAAATGTTCGCCATAAGATTGTAAAGCATTCGTCATATCTGCTTTATATGGTTATTCATTCTGCGTCTTTGACCCATCTTAAACATGAACCATCAACAGTCCACTGTCTCGATTTCAGGATAGCTATACGGGGAAGCTGTTGAATATTTTGAAACCAATTTGTCTGGAAGCTGTTGCTGCCATAGGCAGCAACAGCTTCCAGTCAAATTTGATTCACATTCTTCAACAGAATATTCATTACATCATAAAGAATTTGCCGCCTTTTTATATGCGAGGTTGAAGGGTTAATAATGGTTCCGCCATGATGTACAGTAAGGTTAAAGTTAACACGTTTCCAAAAAAACTTAAACATGTTAGTTAGTAAGAAATCTTCTGCTGAATATCTTTAACATAATTGGATTGGATGATATTGCTGTCTTAGGCAACGCAGCAATGTCTTATGTTCAAACTATTCAACATTACATTTTGCTTTGAGTTTGGAAATATTCTAAGTTATTTCTGAGCTATACTGTATGTTTAATTCTGTCTGTTCTGTGGTTTAAATGCTGAAAACAAAGGTTGGAACATATCCAGATAATGTTTGCATATTATCAGATGTCTGATGCATACACTCACTGGTAAATATCGACTATATTCCCTATCTTAACTAACCACATTGTGACAAGATTAACTTTTTACCACCCTTAATCCCAGTGTCACTTGCAAAAAAGCTATACAGATAAGCTTTAAATATTTTCCAGCGGTAGCAACAGCTATGACACAAATTCAAACAGGCAACCCGATTATGTGCAGACACTATAACATTACATTAGTATTACATGCATTCAAGACACTAAAGTAGCTATCCACTTGGAGCAGCAACTTCTGACAGGCCACAAGTTAGTACTCGTGGAGATAAGGAAGGCCACATACCCGGTTTTGGCTTCATAATCGGACCAAGGTTTCTGGGCCATGTTATTAGTATTAGATACGTCAGTGATCGCGTTGTATTCATCGACCTGGCTATACCAACGTGAAAACGCACTCCCACTAAGTGTCGCAGAATCAACGCATATGGTCCAACTACTGAAAAAGACAACGAGAATCCATCAATATTAGATTCCTTCTGCGCAAAACTGAGCTCAGATATTACTATGGGTAACTTGGATGCATGGGGTCGTATGGAGAGTACACGCGTAACAGCAATGGATATGCACTGGTGGCAACCCTTAGCTCCAATGGCCTATGTGCCACACCCATGGCTTTCAATTAACCATGCAGTCACCGGACAAAAGGGACAGGACATTTATCTGGACTGGCCGTAGTGAACGCAATTCGATAATGGTTCAAGGAACAGTTTACCAACCACAACGATGAGTTCTTGTACCGGTTTTCAATTGACACCATCCCATTAATAACACTAATTAAAGCACCAGAAGTTGCGAAGGCATTCAAAGACCTAAAAATGCACATGCATCCGGACCTGGTGGCATAACAATATAAATATTCAAACACGCAAGTGACATTATCTTAAAACTAATAACGCATCGAATCAATTCAGCCTTTATACACCAAACTATGTTATAGGTCAGGCACCCTCACCACGCTACCCAAGCCCAAGAAGGCACGCAGTCCCCTTCAAGTTGCAGCTCATTGTGCTCCTCAACACCGTACAGAAAATCCTATCCAATGTTACCCTATGCTGCATCCGAGACGGGATCGATGACTTCACCAGATCATGTCAACGTGACTTTAAACGTAGATACATCTGCGCCGACATCGCATGGGACTCACCGTATGCGTGTATCAATAGTCGTGTCCAAACACTGGGATTTCCACAAAATGGGCATTGAGTATGTCACGCGCATTCAACAGAATTATGCGCTTAAAGATCTTAGATATACCACACCAAGCCAGTTGCAATGAAGCTGAGCCGTGACTAGTAGGACTACTGCTTGCAGACACCAAGCTGAGAATACGGGTCAGGACTGCCACTGTCACTGTGACTACTGCTGCCACTACCACTACCACAGTCTGTTCTGCAGCACATCACTACCATCGTAAACCAAATTCAATGGAATTTAGTATGTTTAATGGGTACAGACTACAAATTCTAAATATGTTATGGAAGTCGGAACCTCCAATTTCCCCCATACCTTTCGAATTTCGTCTGGAGGAAATTGAGCGCTTCGCTACTGGACTGACCGGCCGGTCGAGCTCATCATATTTGCTATAAATAAACTTTTCTTTTCATAACACCTATATGCACATCATGGGTATATGCAAATCACTATTTAATTGCATTACTCAGATTGGCCAACGGTACACTTGTTGAAAACGCGCTCGTACACCCCTGGGTCTTTGGGAATGAGGTTGAATGGTTGTGTATTTCCGGGGACTTAGGTTGTGTGCCCCGATGTGGTGGGGCCGGGTGGGTCCTGTCACGTGGTGGCTTTGTACCGTGTGGTTGATGTATTTTGAATTGGGATTATGCGTCCCACATTCTACTCAATTTGACAAAGGAGAGGATTATATTGATTTCTACTGAATACGGTTATCGCGTGCTGGGATTCGTCCTCGCCCTACTTACATTTGGGTGCACAACGTGAGCCTCCGTGTGTATGCAGGTTTCGTGATTTTGTCCTAACTAATGATGATGATGATGATGATGATGATGATGATGATGATGATGATGATAATAATAATAATAATAATAATAATAATAATAATAATAATAATAATAATAATAATAATAATAATTACCAATATTCCGTGTAACTGCCATTGACCGTGTAAATGTATGTATTAATGGACCCCATATGCCACATTGTTGCCTGGGTGTAAATAAATTGAGAAAAAAATTGACAGTGACGTGTGCGAAGTTTGGGACATTAATCGTCTCCCCTCAGGGAGATGGCCTACCCCCAGTGCTTTCACCTGCTACCTTGCTGCTGCATTGAAATCTGTATGGGAAAGTTCCACAAGACCAAGCACCCAGTGTCCGTCGACACTGGGTATGTCGCCAGAGATGGAATATGCCGACGAGCTGGACTTCATAGACGAGGAAAAGAAACTGCGTTAACGATCCACTCTCAATAGCTGCAAGCTAACTAAAATTGAAAATCTCTTTATGAATGAATGGAAAACAGAGTGCAACCACATATACATATTGACAAAACATGAAACTAAGGAAAATGACGATCCACCTCGTGGCAGGGACCCATGGAGGGAAAGTGCAATCTTGGGCTCACTGCTCTGCAGTACTGCTAATATATCCGCACGCTGTATCATGGAAAACAGCTTTCCAATCGTTCTTGAAGCTATGGATTCGTAGATCAAAGATGCCCTTAACAAAAAGACTACGTTTATGCAACGCAACCTGCGAATCATTGATGCTGTATAACTCTAACAGCTGGCCAGCTTCAAAGACAGCTCTAGACAAACTTGATGCCTGCCACCACAAGCACATCCGCTGCATCACTGGACACTGATGGCCAGAGAGCATAATTTCCTACAATGCACTATATAAGATGTGTAAAAGTCGCCCAGCAAAGAGCGGCCATGTTTGTCTATGTACAAAGTATGCCAGAGGACACACCAGCATAAAGAGCCTTGGAATTCGCCCTAATGGGAGCTAGCAGATATAAAGCAAGGAGAGGACGTCATTGCCTCAAGCGTGCTGCGAGGCATTGTCATATCGCACGGTCTCGCCCTCCCACTATGCTCTTGTATCCAGTCCCGTGCTTGCACGTTTTTGATATCTGCGCTAAGTTCATGAAACTTCATAAATGAGGCCAGTCAACTACAGCCTAATAAAATTGCGTGGTTATTCCTACTTCCTACTAATATACGCACAATCACATCGCGTGACATTCATCTCTCGCGGGCTCTCCATCGATATTGGCATGAAGTCACGGCTCTATTTTTAGATTGAAAGCTAGATTGAAGTTGGTAGAAAGCTGATTGGCAGCCTCCAGTCCACCAGCGTAATATTAGTTCACATCCCAAGATATCAAATGTCTGTAAGTATGGCCTCGAATGGCGAAGCGATGTGAGTGGGCGTATGCTAGTACGATGGCTGCTAGGTGATCTCAAGAAAGCAGGACTCGGTACAGTCAGATCAAGAATGGACCTGAGAAAGGTAAAGTTTGCGGCTGAGTACAAGGCACTGTGGTTAAAAGCGAAGAAGGACTGATTGCAGATGTAGGATGTGTCTGCTTCTACAGCCACAGAACACATTAATCAAACAGCATACATCAACCGAGTTGAAAGTTATCACTTTGCCCATGCTTCAGCGAATGCAAAGTGATAATCTTCGACGAGGTTGATAATAGTGACATTAAATGGTACCGAATTTAAGATTCTATTTCGCATACAAACTGGAATTTTGACATATTTTACAATAACGTCGATCACTGAGCGTCCAATACCGTACGATCGTCAACTGACAACTAGCACAGTGGGCGTCTTATCCTCAACAATATAGCGCTTATAATTTGAACTATAATCAAAGTTTATTTATTTACATAGCTAACAATATACATTGACAAAAATATTTTATATACAATGCGACGTGACAATTGGTAATATTATATCATGGCATGTGTCTCTAATGCTCGACTTCGGTGTTGTGAGGTCCAATGCCACGAGCATGACTGTATTCTGATTGGTCAATATGAAATTACTTTCTCACACTAACAAACAATGAAAATAATTCGCTGTATTATGAGCAGAGCTGTGACACCGGCGACCCCAGAATCGCATCCCCATTCGGCCAATTGACATTCGCTGGAAACATAGGCAATCTCATTCACCCCTCGTCACCTCTCTCCACGCAAGAGTATAAATGGGTACTGGTGTAAAAACTGGGGAAGTTACCAATAATAGACTGAGATAAAACCAGTCTAGGACGGCGTGAATGGGGCATAGAATCAGGGACTCGATAGACGCCAATCAAACCAATAACTTCTTCGCTGCATTATTAAAGGATAACTAACCAATTCTCTTAATATCCATTCAGGCGATCTAATATGACTAAAAAACTATGCAGGTAATTATAAGCTTTTTATAATGCCGCTACAGAAAGATATTCAGGCTTTAAGAGCTAAATGTTAGTACATTTCTACAGCCTATGACAGCTATCATGATTCACATTTCAACCAATCAGAAAAATCCTAGCATGCCCGCCGCGGTATATATGCTCGGTCATAGAGGTGCCCGCTATAGTTTGGCAATTTCGTATAAAAGCAATCATACAGGTAAGCTGTTGAATTAGTTTCAAAATATTCAACGGGATAAGTATTACATATTACATAATTGGCGTGTGCATGACATCACACACTATCGCTTGAGGAGACAAAATGGTGGCGATCACAGTTCAACATTTACGCGATATTACAAAGCAGATAATTGTGATATAGATAAGGAAATGTGACAGGATATGAATGATATGGAATCTATAAACCATAATCTACCAGTAAAATACAAGATTTGAGATAAGATTAGCATCCCTTTAACCAGGTCATGTGAGGAGCAGCTGATCTGCTAAACCAGTGATCCTGGTACCGCGGCGATCCCGGTATCGTGCTGATCCCGTTATCGCGTCTCGTCAGCCGGCTCGCGATCGGTGAAGACATAAGCAATCTCATTCACACCTCGTTGCCTCTCTCCACCTAGGACTATAAATGGTTACAAGTTGTAGATATGGGATTGTCTTGTGGGAAGTCATGACCCCGCTGGACATCTTATATGTACGAGTAAGTCCCGAGTAAAAATTCAAAATTCAGATGTGAATACCAGGCGAGCTAATAGACTATGTCACCATGTATATTAAGATGTACCGATCAGCGGTTACTAGCAATGATCATCATCATCTATAATTAGATGCATTACCAGTATCTTATTATTTGGATATATATTTATTATTTGGATATATATTATTAGCACTGGATAACTGGTACCGTCCATAGCGTCCTTGTAAGAGGAATACGTACATTATCAGCGTGGGATATGCATACATTGTCAGACGAGGTACACATTATCAAATTGGCAAGATGATTAGCGTCTAGCCGGAATCAGATGAAATATGACATACGGAAGCAGTTAGTTACAATGGCGATCTATATTCTCACGAAAGCTTGAGATAATGAACCGAGAAGTAAACAATCAGGATAAGGAGAATGGTAACTTGTTTACCGATCATTCGTCATTTGGACAGATTCATAAGCAGTAGCCGAAAAGTAATCACTCAAGACTAAGAAGAATGGTAACTTGTTTACCGGTCATTCGTCATTCTGACAGATTCATAGATGTTAGGTACACAAATCAAAACTTGTCATCAAACCCATCATTCGTCATTCTGACAGATTCATGGATATTGGGTACACAAATCGATACTTGGTATCAAACCGACCATTCGTCATTCGGACAGATTCATAGGCGTAGATACACAAATCGAGACTTGTCGTCAAACAAGATAAGTCATTCTGTCATAAAAGGCAGCTGGAATTTTAGAGAACAACAAGATATAAAAAAATTAAGATTGTATATAAGCGGGACTTTAACTTTCAGTCGGGGTTCGGTCCGGTCTCTAACGTTGAAGGTTCAGAAAAAGATTGGTCTGAAGAAAGCCTAGCCTCGAGTCCGCATAGTTCCGTGGAACTGATTTTGTCGAGATTCAAATGAATTCTTGGTGAATGGCTTTAAGTAGCCAAGAACAGTATTTGACGAAACTGCCTAGCGAATCGTGAAATGCAACTTTTAAATGATAGAACAACCAGTATTCGTATCGCGTAGATATCGGTTGTTTCTGTAGTCATTGGTGGCAGTATAAGTCACCCAAAGTAGTCGGGCTAGTATAAGTACAATATTAATTATTTAACATCGCTGGTGGCAGTATAAGCCACTTATATTTACCTAGAGTTTTATTTTAACTTCTATCGTGACAGCATAAGTCACACATATTCATGGTCATATCAGACAGTCAAACTTCAGAGAATATATTATCACTTCGATATCCTCGAAGCAAGAGTTTGGGTTATTTATTGTCCAGTCTGGAAGCGACGGAAGACCACCGTCCCGAGCCACCATCTTTTACCCGAGTCAGATCAGGCCCAGATTATCGAGTATAAATATCGTCACCATCACCGTCGACGAGGCGAGCAGATAATCGTGCTACTGCATCTTTGATAAGAGGTTGTCACAGCAACTGTTACATCATATTCTTATCAGAGGTGTGGTAGATATATTTCTAAATTAGACCCGAAGATCGAAAATCTTCAGTGGCTTCGCCGTGCCAGGATTTATATATTCCAGGATTGGACACTGTGTGAACCGTGAGTACAATATATCAAAGTAATGACTGAGATAGACTGCCCAGAATGGCCCAACCACAAAACCCTACCAACCCGGGACTACCGCCAACCGACCGACAATTGAGACCTGAAACAGTGGCAGCCATGCAGGAAATGGGGACGGCAATGGCGTGAGCCATAGTACAAGGCGGGGACCGATGCGAGACCGAGAGAATATACAGGCGAGAAATCCGGGACGCTATAGAACGCATCCAACCCTGTGACGGAGTGGTACCGGAAGAGGTACGAGAGATTTTGGACGCCACAAGGAGGGCGTGGTCGGCCAACGAGGGGCGACTTGAAGGCGTACCTGTCTACGTCGTTACCCGAGCAGCCTGGGGACCATTAGCACGGGCACTGGACGGATTCCTTGCGGGGAAGGCGATGGAGGACGTCACCTTCGAAGAGTTGCGGCAATACGTCACACTAAATTTTATATCTGCAAATGAAGGAGAGCGGATCAAATTCGATTTGGAGGGGACACATCAATGCCGAAACGAGACAGTGGTCACGTTTAACAGACGGTATTTGGAGGCAAGCGTGCGCGCCTACCCTGAGGCGAACGCAGATAATCGCCGCACCGTCCTGGGCATTTATTTACCTGCCCTGAACGATAAAAACTTAAGCAAACGCATCGTCCGGAAAAGGACGACGACATTGGCGCGGGCCATCGAAATTGCCGAGGAGGAGGAGACCTGCAACGACCCGCTATGGGCAATGAAAATTGACGGCGGCAGCCGTGAAGAGCGGATGGAGATAGATATGTTGGAGCCAGTGGAGGAAAAAGAGGTGTGGAAAGTAGTGAGGGGGTTAAAAAGCCAAATGGCGCAGCAGGCTAAAATGATCGAGCAGCTGTGCGGGTTGGTGCAGGATTTGCAAGCAGCGCAAGAACGACCTAAACCGGCAGCCCAACGCGCTGCACCCACGCGAAAAACAGCAACCCCGCCACCCAAGCAACTTAATCCGGGAGCGGGACGCAGATCGCCGAGAAGCGCCGCAAACATTACCTGCTACAATTGTGGACAAATCGGTCACTATAAAAGTGACTGCCGTCAGGCAGTGCAACCAACCGCACGACGACTACAACCGCGACCACAGCCCCGACCACAACGGCAACCCATGACCTGTTCCCAGTGCGGGAGAGAAGGACACATGGCCCAGAATCGTTTTGGGGTATACATGACCCGACAGACGACTCCGACCGTAACGACGAAATGTTTTGGGTGTAATCAGAATGGACACTTCGTTAAGGATTGTCCGCATGGCGTGCGCGGCCAGCGCAGAGAACCACCAACTGGACAGATAGATCGACCGTTGGAACGACGAGCGGTGAAGCGTCCACGTGAAGAAGAGAATTGGGACATGGAAATCGACGCAATAAATGACCGACAGACTAACGTATGAACGACGCCACGAGAATGTTCCCGCAACTACAGAAAGGACATAAACAATCAGATGCGCATGGGAGAAGATTATATTGATCGTGACGGTTTTCTTTTAACGAGTGAAAATACCGATGCACATGGCCGTTATTCAGACGGTATCAGAAATAATGCAACGAATCATAGGCACAGTTACGCCGAAGTTGTTAATGGACGAAGGAGCCCGGGAAACGACGACGGAGAGAGCCGTTGGTGAGATCACCGACCAAGCGGTTCTTAATCCGTCTTCGTATAGATAAAAACGGTCCAACGGATCAGGGTGAGTACCTGCATGCCTTAGTGGATACTGGTGCTAACACATCCTTGATTCGCAAAGATATATGGCGTAGCATGTTGGATGCTAGGCCATTGAAAAGAGCAAAAACGCTCTTAGCTGTAAATGGTTCCCCGATAAAACTTTTGGGGGAAACACAAGTAAAATTCAAGAACGCCCGACCCATCCCTAGTACGATTGTGGCCAGAATGAGGCATGAATGTTTACTTGGAGCGGACGCTTTGCACCTGGGAAATGCAAAGATTGACTATCAGGCCAAAATTGTAGTATGGTTTGGCCAGATATATCCCTTTAGATATCCCTATAGGGAACAGACAAATTACGTCCATGCAGGTTGTAAGGAAACGACCGGATATAAAGATATCGACAAAGTCATGGCAGACTTTGCAGATATTTTTGATAGGGCTCGTCCAAATACTTTAGGATTGGTTCCCAAAGTCAAGTGTACGGTACCGACAGGGGATGCCTATCCTATTAGGCAGAAAGCGTACCGTCTACCGCTAGCCAAGCAATATATAGTCAAGAATCAAGTGGCTGAGATGCTGGCAGCGGGCGTCATAAGATCGTCGTCATCCCCATGGGCGTCACCCATTACGTTGGTCCCTAAGAAGGACAGGGGGACGAGATTTTGCATTGACTATAGGAAATTGAACTTCGTTTGTCGTAAGGATAGCTATCCTTTGCCGAATATATCAGACATTTTTGATTCTATGGGCGGCGCTACGATATTTTCGACTATGGACTTGAAGTCTGGCTATTGGCAGATACCAATGGACAGCCAAGACATAGCGAAAACAGCGTTCGTTTGCAGCCAAGGTTTGTTCGAATTTGTTCGGATGCCATTCGGTTTTGCGAACTCAGGTACCGTATTTCAGAGGGCAATGAACGATATTTTCCGAGAATTCGTGGGAAAATATTTGCATGTTTTTGTCGATGATGTAGTCATATATTCAAGAAATCCGGCTGAGCATGCACAGCATTTGCGTATGGTTATGCGTAGAATTCGAGAATATAATTTGCAAGTAAAAAAATCTAAATGCGATTTCGCCCAACCATCAGTTGATTTGTTAGGATATCGTATTTCAGCACAGGGAGTGGCTCCTCATGTCCAGAAGGTCAAGGTCATAAGAGAAATGTCACTGCCACGCGACGTGGGTGAGGTGAGAAGTTTCCTGGGCGCTACAGGGTATTACCGCTCTTGTGTGCAAGGCTATGCCGAAATTGCTACGCCTTTGATAGAATTGACTAAGAAATATAAACGTTTTGAATGGGGTCAGGAGGAACAGCAAGCGTTTAAGAAATTGCAAAACTTGCTGTGTAGTGAGACGGTTCTCACATATCCAAATTTGAATGCTCCATATAAGTTATATACTGATGCGTCTAGCTATGCGATAGGTGCGATACTGGTACAGGTAGATGACAAGGGTATTGAGCGGGTAATTCAGTATGTTAGCTCTACTCTTAAAGACAGTCAGTTGAATTGGCCTGTGATAGAAAAGGAAGCTTATGCGGTAATATACGCGCTAAAGAAGCTTAGACCTTATCTATTTGGTGCGCAGTTTACCATGTATACCGACCACAAACCCCTAAAGAGTTTGTTTGTGGGCGAAGTTAAAAACACGAAAGTGCAGCGCTGGGCGGTACTGATTGCCGAGTACGGATGTAAGATTGAATGCATCCAAGGCTCGAAGAATATTTGAGCGGACATGTTGTCCAGATTACGTCGTCCGGTGGAAGTCGCGATGTTGGATACGGGCGACTTTGTAATACCAGACGTCGACGAGGGAGTATTACCTCACGTCCCTCTGGAAGCGTTCGACATACCATGTGACGAATTGTGTGCCGAGCAGACCAAGGAATACCCGGAGTTGTTCAAGCACACCCCGGAGGAGTACATGGTCAAGAACGGTATTTTATATTCTTTAATTACGCATTCAGCATTGGACGCTGAGTACCCCAGAATTGTCTTACCCACCCTGTTCCGTGAGAAAGTGCTCCGGATGGCTCATGAACGAGCTGGTCACCAAGGTCTGCAGAAGACCATCGGCATGGTAAGAGATTCGTTTGTATGGATGTCTTTAAGAAAAGACATAATTCGTATGCTTGAAACGTGTACGAAGTGCCAGGTCAACCGACCTGTCACTACCCGACCCAGGTATAGTGAAATGCCCATGGCCAATTATCCGGGTCAGATAATTGGAATGGATTTGATCGGTCCACTATTAGAATCGGGTAAGGGTAACGTATATATCATGACGGTGATTGATCACTGTTCTGCGTGGGCAGAAGCATATCCAATCGCTGCGAAAACATCTCAAAATGTGGAAGAAAAATTCTTCAACGAGTATATCGCGCGCCATGGCGTCCCTGAGATTGTAATAACCGATCAGGGTAAAGAATTTTGTTCCCATTCTCTGGAGGAGCGGTTTAAGGAACACGGTATCGACCATAGACGGTCTAGCCCATACCATCCGCAGACCAATGGACGTACCGAGAGATTCAACCACACTCTTAAGGAGTTGATCCAGAAAGGGGTGAACAACGCCTCGCGGGCGTGGGAAGACGAGTTGGGAGCAGCTTTGACAGCGTACCGCAGTACTCGTCATGCGACGACCGGATATACGCCATTTTATTTGACGTATGGGCGACGGGCGAGATTGCCAATGGCCGTTCCAATTGATGCGTCGCAAGACCTTGGTGAGAGACTAACGTATCTCAACAACGCCTTGCTACGTGCTCGGGAGGGAACAGCTAGATCTCGAGAGATTCACAGGGAACAGGTTAATAAGCGTGCGAACGCTGGTGAGTTTAAAGTGGGGGATTCGGTGGTCGTCAAAGTTGAAGAGAGGATGAAATTGACCTCTCGCAGTGACCCCGAGTATGAGATCTTCAAAATTAACGGACCTGTGGCCCATGTCCGCCATCAAAGGTCCGGGAGAATGCGTGTGCTTAATATATGTAAGCTGCGCATAGTCGACTCGGAAATGTGCTGGGACGGGGTGCGACCACACCCCATTCGTAACCCTACCAAGGGGACGAAAGCTAGCCATCACCCCAGGGCGATGTTGCCCGAGCCAGAACCAATGGTCACCGACGCCGATACGACACCCCAGGCTCGTAAGAAGCGGCCAGCTTCGGATATAGAGCCAGAGGTGCGTACATGGGGTAAGAGGGTTGACCGGAAAAGGGTGCAACCCAGTACGAATCGCAGTCGAAACCATGAGTCACCAAGTGACGTCATCGAAACTCCTAGGCCCATGGTGATTGATGCTCCGGAGTCGGCACCAGAGCCGCCCCCTGAACCAATGGAGATGCTTCCATCGCATCCTTATATGCTGCGCAAGCGCAGACATACACAGGATGACGATTTTGACAGCAAGCAACTCCGGCTGGATATGAAGCGGAAACACGGGCATAGGCAGGAGGACGAAGAGGGTAACAAGCGACTCCGTATTGGCATAGTAGACTCCGCCCTTTACGATGACGTGCTATACGCTGATTTCATCAGTCGTATAAATGCCGTTATTCGGCGGCACAGCCGCCAGTAGTGTGTATTGTATCGCTATACTATAACATCACGAATAGCCTATACGTAAAGTATCATAACAATTAAAACTAAATTCGTTCGCAAGATACAAAAATTTATTCGTTTAAATTGTGAGTTTTAGCTTTGTACCAGTAAGCATCACAGAGCATGGAATCATGTATATTTTACGATTAAGTATGGTGGTAACCCTAGTATGTTTAATAAACGGATTGTGTAAGACGTCTAGTGTACATAGATTACCAAACGGGGTAATGACAACTAAACCAGAGGATATATCCATTATCCGGGCTGAATGGACCGTAGTGGTGTCTATTGACCACCCTTATTTCCCTCCCCAATTTCTTGAACGGTTAGCGCAGTTTCGTGCTCTGATTGTGGACATCGGTCAAAAGACTTCGTTAAGCAGTCAAGACATTTTTGGTTTACAACATCGTGTTAACAACATTAAGAAAACCGCTGTTGAGACACAACAAACTATGGTGCGTAAGGACAGTATACGATGCAAACGTGGTTTGTTTAACTTTGTCGGGGATATCGCCTCGTCTCTATTTGGTACCGCTACCTCTGGTGATATAGATGCAATTAAGGAGGTGGTTGAGGTTGCTTCAAGGAACGTAAATCGTTTGGTACATTTCTCCAACAAACTAGCCTCTCACGTGAAACTGGCATTCGTAGGCATCAATACCAACGTTAACAGTATCAACGAAATTACCACCGGCCTAGTGGAATTAACTAGGAATGTGAGCAATATATTTAAAGTGCACGCCGCCCGACAAGCCGATTTTTACGCTTTAGTACGGCTTGGGGATATTATTGACTCTGCTGAGAGTGTGGTATATAGTTACCAGAAGGCAGCAGCACGATTTCATAGACAAACTGCGTCCCTAGAGTTAGGAAGACTAACCGAGGAAATATTCGGTCCCGCCGATCTGACATCAGTATCAGAACACGTCAGAGTAGGGAACCAGCTGATACGTCCATACCAGTGGTACTACCGGAATGTGATAGTTTACCCATGGTGGGAGAACGACAATATGTTACACTACGTGGCGACGTTGCCGTTGATCGACGATGGCAATTATATAGAGTACGGTTTGCATTCATGGCCCGAACCGTTAGCTACCGTGGGGTATTACGTGCAAATAGTGGTAGGCCGGACTAGCATTGGTCTCGATACAAAGACTGGATGGTACTTCACGACGTCTGGGTGTCGCGGTACCGGTCCTAGGGTATGTCAGGGACAGTTAGAGGTCGATAAGACCCACGTGCCCTGCATAGTGAGCCTGTTAACAAACACCACCGATGGTACGTGTAGCGTGCATCTTTCGGAATCCAACGTAACCGCTAGCAAATTATTCGCCCATAAGAAAGTAGGCGTTGTGTTGCAAACGTTCGGTGAAACAATGGATGTACACTGCGACGGACGACTGACCGACCAGTGTGTGGTGAGTAATGGAGTGTATGCACTAATGTCGGGTGAATGTGGTTATAGTGGAAAGGGCTGGCGATTCGAGCCTGTTGCGTCTTACAGTCAGATGTACACTCGAGTTAGCCTGGCCATCGACATGCCCCAATTGGATGTGACCGGAATTCTTAACCAGTCCGTGATTGTGAATCATTTGAAAATGCAACCATGGAACCATTTACAAAAGTCCAAGTATGTGCCGCTAGCACCGTTATCCATGATCGACCCAGTGGCGGTCGATGGCATTGGGGTCCGCTCTTTTGTATCATATTCAACGAGTTCCTTCGAAGTTGTGTTAGTAATTGTGCTTATATTATACAAATGTGGCATGTTATCATGCATGTGGAATGCGCTTAAATGCGAGCCACGTGCGGCCCATAAATGCAAGCCACATGCGGCCCATAGTAGTGAATCGCATAGCATTGCATCAACTGTTCAGACCCAGCAGCCCCGGAGACCTGCAGCTCTACTGGAGCCGCTGCTGCTGGCAGCCGGGTCATTGCCTAATGCTAATGCCAGGACTGAGATTGACCCGACGGCTGCCGACTGGATAGAAATGGAGACGTACGTTGACATGGTGGATCCTAACGTGAGCATAGACCGCTTGGAGGTATCACCGTGACATGTTGGCACTAACTTTATGTGTTTCTACTGGAACAGTAATTGGTGACTATTAATAATTGTGGCACGAACTTTATCATGATACCATACTGTGTACTGTTTTGTTTAAATAGGAAAAATTCACATGATCTGTAATGATATTTGCACTGTAGGATTAAGGACTGACATTTATGGTGACGTCGTCACGATTAGATGACGTCATTAGAACAATTGATTGTGGTGTATTATACTATTGTATTGCTTGATTGATCGTATTGTTTTCTATGTTAAGTTACACGTGGATCGATTTTATCGACCACGGTTTAATGATGCTATTAATGTGTTTCCGGGGGCGGTCTTTTGCGCACGATATTCTGCTACCCGGATATGTATGTTTGTATAATTATCAACCATACACTAACGAATACTACTAATGTATTTCCGAGCATTCCGCTACTCGGACAAGTATTGGTGTATAGTATATTGACCTGTATTATTGATTGCTTGACAATTGGATAAATATCGGGTGGTATCCGTTCAGGCTGCTAGTATAGATTTGGGTTGTTGATAGTCCACAACGAGTTAATTATCACTCTCTTTAGGCCTCAAGAGACGGCTAATTAACTTCGGTTGAGGGGCATGTGTAGATATGGGATTGTCTTGTGGGAAGTCATGACCCCGCTGGACATCTTATATGTACGAGTAAGTCCCGAGTAAAAATTCAAAATTCAGATGTGAATACCAGGCGAGCTAATAGACTATGTCACCATGTATATTAAGATGTACCGATCAGCGGTTACTAGCAATGATCATCATCATCTATACTTAGATGCATTACCAGCATCTTATTACTTGGATATATATTTATTATTTGGATATATATTATTAGCACTGGATAACTGGTACCGTCCATAGCGTCCTTGTAAGAGGAATACGTACATTATCAGCGTGGGATATGCATACATTGTCAGACGAGGTACACATTATCAAATTGGCAAGATGATTAGCGTCTAGCCGGAATCAGATGAAATATGACATACGGAAGCAGTTAGTTACAATGGCGATCTATATTCTCACGAAAGCTTGAGAAAATGAACCGAGAAGTAAACAATCAGGATAAGGAGAATGGTAACTTGTTTACCGATCATTCGTCATTTGGACAGATTCATAAGCAGTAGCCGAAAAGTAATCACTCAAGACTAAGAAGAATGGTAACTTGTTTACCGGTCATTCGTCATTCTGACAGATTCATAGATGTTAGGTACACAAATCAAAACTTGTCATCAAACCCATCATTCGTCATTCTGACAGATTCATGGATGTTGGGTACACAAATCGATACTTGGTATCAAACCGACCATTCGTCATTCGGACAGATTCATAGGCGTAGATACACAAATCGAGACTTGTCGTCAAACAAGATAAGTCATTCTGTCATAAAAGGCAGCTGGAATTTTAGAGAACAACAAGATATAAAAAAATTAAGATTGTATATAAGCGGGACTTTAACTTTCAGTCGGGGTTCGGTCCGGTCTCTAACGTTGAAGGTTCAGAAAAAGATTGGTCTGAAGAAAGCCTAGCCTCGAGTCCGCATAGTTCCGTGGAACTGATTTTGTCGAGATTCAAATGAATTCTTGGTGAATGGCTTTAAGTAGCCAAGAACAGTATTTGACGAAACTGCCTAGCGAATCGTGAAATGCAACTTTTAAATGATAGAACAACCAGTATTCGTATCGCGTAGATATCGGTTGTTTCTGTAGTCATTGGTGGCAGTATAAGTCACCCAAAGTAGTCGGGCTAGTATAAGTACAATATTAATTATTTAACATCACTGGTGGCAGTATAAGCCACTTATATTTACTTAGAGTTTTATTTTGACTTCTATCGTGACAGCATAAGTCACACATATTCATGGTCATATCAGACAGTCAAACTTCAGAGAATATATTATCACTTCGATATCCTCGAAGCAAGAGTTTGGGTTATTTATTGTCCAGTCTGGAAGCGACGGAAGACCACCGTCCCGAGCCACCATCTTTTACCCGAGTCAGATCATGCCCAGATTATCGAGTATAAATATCGTCACCATAACCGTCGACGAGGCGAGCAGATAATCGTGCTACTGCATCTTTGATAAGAGTTTGTCGCAGCAACCGTTACATCATATTCTTATCAGAGGTGTGGTAGATATATTTCTAAATTAGACCCGAAGATCGAAAATCTTCAAAGTGTAAAAACTGGGGAAGTTACCAATAATAGACTGAAATAAAACCAGAAAGGTATGACGTGAAGGTGGGACCTGGAATCAGGGACTCGATAGACGCCAACAAAACCAATAACTTAATCGTGTACATATTGTTAATGTGGGATGTTTCCAGGATATATCTCAAAATGCCATGCATAGTTTATGCGCGGTATATTGTACCATCTGAATGGATAGTATGAGTTGAGGCTTCCTTTAACCAGAATAAATGGACCGTTCCAAGTTTATCCATTCATCATATGACGTCATAATCAGCTCCATGGCGTGTAGAATGACATTTTAATGAATGACATAGATAATTATACATGCGAACGCATATTTGAAGTTGTTGTACGAATTGTATGTCTTCACTATTTAATAAATATTCTGTTGCATATTTTGCAAGTAATTTGACTGGGCACTGTTGCTGCCATGGAAATTGATAGTTAGGGCATTCGAAGATCGATCAACCCCAAACCCCCCAGCCACCCACCCCATCACCACCACCGCCCCCAACCCCCTCTATGGTATGAAAGCGACATTGCTCAATACATATTCATCAACACTGATTCGTCTGGAAATGTCGAAGTCAGTCACTTGATATACTCTTTCTATAGGCGTTAGAAGCTTATGCATGCCATGGGTCTTTAGAACGCGGTGCTGCTCCCTTACAAAATCCGTAATGTCTTTGATTTGAACGATCCATTCCGTGGTATACTTTCTGAGAGTCTGCAAAGAAAATGAATGAATGCATTTTTAGCTATACCCGCTCATCTATAGCCAAACTCCGCCCATGCTTTGCGTATATTGGGATCGATTTATATACTTGAATGCCCAGAATCCCAATTTCCTGGTAACCATAAGCCTACGGCTAACTTGTTGAATATTTTCAAAGTATTTTGACTGGCGGCTGTTGCTGCCTAGTTTCAAAATATTCAACATAATGTTTATTAAATGGTGAAGACATACGATTCGTACAACTGACGGATAATTCCAGGTTCGTGACGGAGTATTTCTGTCAGTTATGATTGTGACCTCAGCCTACATATGACGTAATTGATTATGACGTCATATAGACATCTACTTGACTGAAAAAAACGGATTCATCCATTGCAACAGTGTTGCGGCAGTGTGTTTACCTGTGTTATCCACATTCTACTTTTTCGCTGGATAATTCTGGAGAACATCGATTACAACTAGTTGTACGATTAAAGCCAGAGCCTAGTGCATGGTGACACCCTTACTGTGTTCAAATCTGAGCCAAATTGGACGAGAAGTTTCGGAGATATCCACAGATCCAGAGTTGATCAATATCCGAGTTCTTTTACTAGGATCACACCCAACGGACGGGCGGGCGGGCAGGCGGGCGGGCGGGCAGGCGGGCGGGCGGGCAAGCAGGCAGGCAGGCAGGCAGGCAGGCAGGCAGGCAGGCAGGCAGGCAAGCAAGCTCAGACAGACAGACAGACAGACAGACAGACAGACAGACAGACAGATAGACAGACAGACAGACAGACAGACAGGCAGGCAGATAGGCAGGCAGGCAGGCAGACAGACAGACAGACAACTCACAAGCAGGCAGGCACACGCGCACACACACACATACACGCATGCACGCACGCACGCATGCACGCACGCACGCACGCACGCACGCACGCACGCACGCACGCACGCACGCACGCAGGCAGGCAGGCTGGCAGGCAAGCAGGCAGACAGACAGACAGAAGTGGGCAGGTAGGCAGGCAGGTAGGCAGGCAGGCGGGCAGGCAGGAAGGCAGGCAGGCAGATATGTAGGCAGGCAAATCTGATCGCTATACATCAATTTAGTTTCAAAATATTCGACAGAATGTTTATTAAATAGTAAAGACATACAATTCGTACGTGTCAGACTATTAAGCGTTGAAGATGGACTAAATCGATTCATTCATGACGTAGTGATTATGACGACATCCTCCACGTCACGTAGTTGATTATGACGTGATATGATGGATGGATAAACTAGAAAGGTCCATTTGACTAGAAGCTGTTGCTGCCATAGCCAAAATATCTCGCAATTGTTAAACCGAATATTCCTTACTCTACAAATAAGTTCTCATAATTCACGATCTTATTAGATTTCAAGATTTCAAGATCTTATGGTATATAATAATACACCATTCAACTCAGGTTGTCCACCGAAAGCATTACCTATCGTACTACTTATATATTTGTTACTATTTAATAAAATCTTGAAATCTTGAAAGATGAGAAATTATTTGTGTTGTTGCTTATGAGCACATTTGCACTCCGCTTTGCCAAGGCATATAGTGAAGCCAGTGGCTTAATATTTCAACCTTTGATCAATGCTTTTTGAAATCCCCAGTTATGGCCAAAAGATACATATTTAGGCATGCACTTAATGTCCCCTTGACCTAGATATTTAACCATTTTAATAAGTACTGGGATCTCCAATTACTTCTATAGGCCCGCAAAATATGAATAGATGTGCTAAATTGTGTGTTTCTATCGGCTTGCGTTCCCACTTTATGGCCATGAACCTGCCTTCCCATATATGCACTTAGTGACCCCGTAACCTAGATATTTGACCCTTTTACTTGAACATGAGATTGCTTCTAGCGCACCCCATATAAATGGATATGCCAAATCTGGTGAGCTTTCTTTCTTGTATGTCAGAGTTGTTGCTAAAATGCATATTCCGATATACACTGCGTGACCTCCTGGCCTATATATGTGACCCTTTGACCCGAAATGTTAAACTCCCTCCAGCCTTCGATGATATGACTATATGTGCCAAGTTTGGTATTTATTCCCTCTTGCATTCCCAAGTCATGTTTAGTATGAAAATAATGCAGCTTACTGGGCCGATACTGGGCATATACCTGGCATTCAGTGTCGACCCAGTAAGCTGCGTTATCAGGGTAGTGAACTCGTAGTCTAGATATTTGACCATTTGATCTTCAACTAGTAATTCTAGCCAGCCATAATGTAAAGGGGTGTGCTAGATTTGATGATTCTACCCTTTTTGCATCTCCGCGTTATGACCAAAATGCGCATTTAGTAGGAACCTACTGACCCCATGACCTAATTATTTGACTTTTTGATTTGCAACACAACAGGTTTCTAGCCGGCCCTAGTATGATGGGTTTGTGCCAAATTTGGTGGTTCTATCTTCTTGGGTTCACGGTATATGCTGCGGACAGACACCTCTCCACTTACATTGCCTTTGAGGCCCAGTTGAATGGCCTTACGCTCCACATTCTCATAGGTAGGCGTGTGATCCGGGTCCCATTGAAGCCTCACTTCCACATCTGAATTGCTTAATCCAGCGTTCTTCTGGTACTAGAATAGAGAGAAACCTGTCTATAACGGACATCTGGTTTTGGAGCAATAAAAACGATAGCTCTTTAAGACGATAGGCATGAGACCAGTAGTAATGCGGGAGGGCAGACGTTATTGTTCTTCTCTGCAGGAGGTCTTTGAGAACAATGGGGATCGTATGGAGACAAATGGCGTCTGTATGCACACAAAGGAACTGATTTTTAGAACAATGGCGTCCAAAATATTTAGCTAGGATGTAGATCCCTGGAATGTCTGTAACACCTCGCCAGTCAGCCAGTTAAAGGTAATAAAACTAGGAAAAATTACTGTGTCCGGGTACACACAGTATGAATGCATTATGAGTACCTAGTCAATGAGGCCCTGACAACAAAAATAATATAGTTGGCTAACCGTTGTCTAGACATTGTGGCCACAACCACCTACTACCAATACCGACCATCAGCACCACCATCACCACCACTAAGACCACCACCATCACCACCATCACCATCCCTCTATAACCACTAGCACCACTACCCACTAAGCACCAACACCCACCATCAAGCATTAACCCCACCACCATCATCCACCACAACACATATTTCCACGAACCACCAACCCCACCGCCATCACCACCAAAATCAACAGCACCCACTCTGATTTGTATATCGAGGAATGTGGGGGGGACCCGGCTGGGCAGCTACAATCGTCAAATCAACATGCACATAAAGAACCAATGTTTTATTTGTATCCATATTTTACATTGAAGAAAATATTACATATGATAAAACATATAGTTACTGTAGCATAAACAAATAGTCAATGTTCTGGAGATCCATTTATTGATGACTGATTCCTTATGGATCAGATCCATCACCGACAGAATCATCATCATTATCGTCAGCATCTAGATGGTTCCTTATGTACTTCTTGATCAGAAACTCTCTTTTTCGAAAAGCTGAGACGACTGCTTCATCATATGTGTAGCCCTCGGTGATAAAATCTTTAGTTTCCTGACGAATTATTTTAATGAGCGTAGAGTTATGTAATCTTCTCCACTGGAACATTATGTCTATGCACTTTGTAACTAAAGCATCAGTATATACGGAAATAGACACATTGCCTACATCATTTGGGTTTGTGTTCACTTCACCATCCTCATCTTCTAAACCTGATTGTTCAGCGTCTAAGATCTGGTTAATATTTTGGAATATGGTGAATAGTTTCTGATTGCCTATGTCTTCTTTTTCATCTTCACCTTCATCTTCACTCTCAGACTATTCATCTCTGTCATTTCTTCATCTTCACTGTCTAGATTTTCGCTATCTTTATCGTTATGGAATCAGATCTTATGCTGCTCCAGGTCATTTGACCTATTAAAAGTTGAATCACATTCAAAACATTTATGTCTCGCCATAGTGATTATAAGATAAATCTAGCAAGTATTCAAGTTACAAGGTTCTTCAAAGAAATCTGACTGCCTAAGGCTACCTAACTACTCTGCAGTTACACGTTCAACCACTTTGTGATGTTTAAACTGGAATGAGAAAAGGGATTGAATTTGTACCGTTTTATAGGATTATATGTACTGCGGCTCCAAATCCGCAACATGAGCCTGCAAATCCGCAAAATGTGGCCCGCATGCGGCTGCACATGTACACATGCATTTTGGCGTGTATGCGTGTTCAGGCATGTGCAAGCACTTGTTGCTATCCGCAACATGCAGCCACAAATCCGCAACATGTGCCTGCAAATCCACAACATGTGGCCACAAATCTGCAACAGGAGGTCGCAATCTGAAACATGCAATTGCAATCCACAACATGCGCCCACAAATCCGCCACATGCGGCCACAGATCCACAACATGTGGCCGCACATGTATGCATGCATTTTGGCATATAGGTGTGTTCAGGCATGTGCATACACTTGTTTCCATCTGCAACATGCTCCCGCAAATCCGCAAGATGCGCCCGCAAATCCACAACTTGCTGCCCGCATGCGGCAGCACATGTACGCATGCATTTTGGCGTGTAGGTGTGTTCAGGCATGTACATACAATTAGTGCCATCTGCAACATGTTCCCGCAAATCCGCAACATGTGCCCATAAATCTGCAACATGCTGCCACAATCAGCAACATGCTGCCGCAATCCACAACATGTGCCCGCAAATCTGCAACATGTGGCCACAAATCCGCAAGAGGAGGTCGCATTCCGCAACATGCGTCACAATCCACAACATGCACCTGCAAATCCGCAACATGCGGCCACAGATCCCTATGTGGCCACACATGTACGCATGCATTTTGGCGTGTATGTGTGTTCAGGCATGTACATACACTTGTTGCCATCCGCAACATGCGTCCGCAAATCTGTAACATGCACCCGCAAATCCGCAACATGTGCCCGCAAATCCGCAACATGCACCCGAAAATCCGCAACATGCAACCGCAAATCAACAACATACGCCCGCAATCTGCAACATGCTGCCGCAATCCGCAACATGTGGTGGTGGTTGGTGGTAGTGGTGCTGGTGGTGGTGCTAGTGGCGCTGGTGGTAGTGAAGGTGGTGGGTGATGGTGTTGATGCTGGTGGTGGTGGTGGTGGCAGTGGGTGTTGGTGATGATGATGATGGTGGTGGTGGTGGTGGTGGTGGTTGTGGTGGTGGTGGTGGTGGTTTGTGGGGGTGTTTGCTGGCGCAATGTCTAGACAAATGGATAGCCAGCACTGCCAGTCATTCCAATGATAAATTTTCAAAAATAGTCTTCTCTTGGTCTACAAATATGAATATGAAGAAATTTTCTTGAAGAAATTCGAAGGTTAAAGGGTTAAGAAAGTCTCTAGCTTCCGTGTACTCGTGCAACACGAGGTCGTCACTTAGGGCAGGACTGAATTATATAGTAAAAACATGGTTATAACATATCACTGCTCTGTAGCCAGAAGGATATATTTATGTTTGTAGTAAACGACTCTGATTATGCTACTATGCTCATAATGTGGCTCTTAATTGTTGAATCTTTATGCGTCGGTAAACAACAATAGCCGGTGAGCTTATTATCGATTTTTTTTAAACTCTCAGTGAGGACATTGTAATATCTTGTGCTTAGAACGAGACAGGCGGTGCTTTAACATTCTTTCATTATTCCTTAACATGTGTCATGTTTGTAACTCGATTAAGGACAGATCTCACGGCTAATGTGACACGGATGAATGGTAAAACTTTATGCCATACACGACAAATAATCTTTTTATCCTACAGAGTGATCCGCTTGACAAACAATTCCATAAACGTGTGTCACCCTCAGAGACATAATGCAGACATTTTAAACAGAATAAATCTAAAACGTTATAAAAAAGTATTTAAAAAACAATTTGCGCATGCGGTCGGTTAAGCCACCAGTCAAATCGTTTATTCAAAATGTTCAGCATGTACATAGTTTACTAATAAAGTTTAGTGGTTTAAAAGCATCGTGACTACGAAATTTCACACCAAACAAAGTAATTGCAGGATGTTACAGCTAAATATTTAGGAAATGATTTGATCGTGTTAAGACAAATCGTTTTCAAAATATCCGTTTGGTACAATTATCCATAGACATTTACTGGTAGATAGCGGGGTTAAAATACATAATAAAACATATGACGATGCAGTCATTCAAGGGATCTACTGATAAATATTTCGAGTAATGATTTTTCATTTTCAAAATATTCGTACATCGTGCATACCTTGTAAACAAGTATGCTAGCATCGCACTCAAAAACCAACTTCTAGTGAGCAAGAATACTAGCCTCATCAACCTCATCTTCCTCATAGACCTCCCTTATCAGACCACCTCTTAAACTCTATTTTACATCCTATTATCAGAACACCCATTATTTTTACCTTACATACCACATTACCACAGCAGATAACCACGGAGGGGGTGGGGGGGGGGGGGGGGGGGGTGCGCGCCGCTAAGTTAAAACGTAAAATACCTAACTTTTAGGGTTAACATTTTCAGGACATCCAATGGGGTTTTACCATGATTCACATATAATAAATATAGATTCTCAAGTGTGCGAATATAGACGTCATTGTTCTCAAATCTCTCTACTACAGAGGGGCGATGGGCGCCATGTTTCTAACAACAGTACCTTTGTGTGCATACGGACGCCATTGTTCTCCATATGATCCCCATTGTTCTCAAAGACCTCCTGCAGAGAAGAACAATAACGTCTGTCTCCCCCCCCCACCCACCGACCCCCTTTCCTACTGAGACCACCTGTCGTAACCCTTTGCAACCTGAATTCCAAGAATCTCTATTTCAAGGTACCTATAGAGATAATCTGCTGAATATCCTGAAACTAATTTCATAGGGAGCTGGCAGCAAGAGCTCCCAGGCACATAAGTGTCAAGATGTTCGACAGAATATTTATTACATTATATATTAGTTTCCGAATTCGGCTCCTGCGGATTCAAAAGCTTTTAAAAAAATACCATAATATTGTCGCAAAAGATATTTACTATGTTAAATGAGTTGCATTTAGCGACCATCTGTGCTTTATAACAGCAGACATATAACTATAGACTGCCAGTTTCCATACAACTACTATGGGTTGTCGCGACAACCGGTGACATCAGTTCAATAAAACTTAAGTGTGCATGACAGGGTATTTAGCCTGCATCGAACCGGTAACCAGTCTATATCTGACGACCTAACATCAAACTACCAAAATAATCATCAATGACAAGGTCCCCATGGGTCGCCCCAAATTCTTATCGCAATCACTCCATAACATTTGGATGTTGAAGTAGACGTTTTGCCATTTTAGCAAAGCGACATAGTTTCCAAAATCCTTTGCGCAATAAAAACATTTGAATATGTATCGCGATTGACAGGGTGAAAATGCGTATAGTTAACTTACCTGTTTTCGTAAATATCATCTGCCGGCCTACATGCCTGCCTGCCTGCCTGGCTGCTTGCCTGTCTGTCTGCCTGTCTGTATGTCTGTCTGGCTGGCTGGCTGGCTAGCTGTATGTATGTATGTATTTTTATTTTATTGACGCACTGGCAACGTGCGGCTTCAATTTCCATGTGCTAACTTAGCCGACAGTGCTGCACCCGTTAGTTTAATTTGTTGATCACCATCTCCCGGTCGGGGGATCGAACCGCCATTCTGCAACTCCGCATAGCATCAGCAACTAGGCATCTTTCCACTGGACCACCGCACAAAGACTAAAAAGTCAAGGATTGGCCGACCAGCTTTCACATGTCTGATATACTGACACACTGACGATTCATATGGGACTATCTGTGGATGCATCTGTCACAATCAATCCTAGGCTTTTTCGGCTATTGTACTCTGACTCCAGCACGGCTCTGGCAGTATATGTATTTTTATTTTATTGACGCACTGGCAACATGCGGCTTCAATTTCCATGTGCTAACTTAGCCGACAGTGCTGCACCCGTTAGTTTAATTTGATGATCACCATCTCCCGGTCGGGGGATCGAACCGCCATTCTGCAACTCCGCATAGCATCAGCAACCAGGCATCTTTCCACTGGACCACCGCACAAAGACTAAAAAGTCAAGGATTGGCCGACCAGCTTTCACATGTCTGATATACTGACACACTGACGATTCATATGGGACTATCTGTGGATGCATCTGTCACAATCAATCCTAGGCTTTTACGCCTATTGTACTCTGACTCCAGCACGGCTCTGGCAGTATATGTATTTTTATTTTATTGACGCACTGGCAACGTGCGGCTTCAATTTCCATGTGCTAACTTAGCCGACAGTGCTGCACCCGTTAGTTTAATTTGTTGATCACCATCTCCCGGTCGGGGGATCGAACCGCCATTCTGCAACTCTGCATAACATCAGCAACCAGGCATCTTTCCACTGGACCACCGCACCAAGACTAAAAAGTCAAGAATTGGCCGACCAGCTTTCACATGTCTGATATACTGACACACTGACGATTCATATGGGACTATCTGTGGATGCATCTGTCACAATCAATCCTAGGCTTTTACGCCTATTGTACTCTGACTCCAGCACGGCTCTGGCAGTATATGTATTTTTATTTTATAGACGCACTGGCAACGTGCGGCTTCAATTTCCATGTGCTAACTTAGCCGACAGTGCTGCACCCGTTAGTTTAATGTGTTGATTACCATCTCCCGGTCGGGGGATCGAACCGCCATTCTGCAACTCCGCATAGCATCAGCAACCAGGCATCTTTCCACTGGACCACCGCACTAAGACTAAAAGGTCAAGGATTGGCCGACCAGCTTTCACATGTCTGATATACTGACACACGTAAATATCATCTGCCGGCCTACATGCCTGCCTGCCTGGCTGCTTGCCTGTCTGTCTGCCTGTCCGCCTGTCTATCTGTCTGTATGTCTGTCTGGCTAGCTGTATGTATGTATGTATGTCTGTCTGTCTGTCTGTCTGTCTGTCTGTCTGTCTGTCTGTCTGTCTGTCTGTCTGTCTGTCTGTATGTCTGTCTGTCTGTCTCTCTGTCTGTCTGTCTGTCTGTCTGTCTGTCTGTCTGTCTGTCTGTCTGTCTGTCTGTCTGTCTGTCTGTCTGTATGTCTGTCTGTCTGTCTGCCTGCCTGCTTGTCTGCCTGCCTGCCTGCCTGCCTTCCTCAACAGTGAAACCTTGCGTTGGCACAGGAATTTAGCTAAAAGTTGCTTTCAAATACCTAAATTTGTCTTATCGCGACCAAGTTTGGATTTACTTAGGGTGCCCCACCCTCCATTGCAATTGGCTTTGGCAACGTTTACTAAACAGTAGGTCGCTTCAACAAGTGAAGGCCGGTATTGATCCTACATAATTGAGAAGTTGCCCCACCATTGATTTTGGTCAGGTTTAATGTATTTAAGAAGAGGTAGGGATGGACTAAACCTTGCCATTATTATCAGGAACTATGAGGTCTAACTTTGATCTTACAAGTAAATCGTTCAGGTTCGGATTTCTATTGTAAGCTATGACTTGTCTTAACTGTGATTGGTTCCTTTAGTTTGGATTGCATCTGTAAATATTCATCTTTCGTGGTTTCGCTGATTCAACATTACCTCTATTGTATATGAGTTGAAATATGGTAATTTGTTTCGTTGTGATATTGCTAATTCTACATTTAGTCCGTATGGTGGGGTTTTTTGGAGTGTTATCATCCAATTGTCCTCCTGGATTTTACGAAATTAACTCTGTTCTTCGTCACTATCCAAAAGAGGAGTCTGGTCTATTGGCATGATTTCAAAATGATGTTCAACTGAATGATCAGGAAATTGGAAATGTTGAGCAATTGGCGTATCTGCTGATGTGTTAATATCACAAATATTGCGTCTAGCACGTACTCCAAAAGGATTTTTGTTTCACCAACATATTGTTTCTGGCAAATCGTACAATTAATAAATAGATTACATTCTCAGAATCACAATGCGTATTTGTCCGGATATGATATTCATTTTAGCTTGCACAGCAAAGTACAACTTCGCATTAGGAAAGCCTTTTTCTAAATTATCTGGCGATGAACGTTAAATGGCTTTACGCTTTTGCTGGGTTTTCATTTTTGGAGTTGATATTCAGGAGGATCTTCTCCAGGCCAGGGCCATCCTGGTGACACATACCCATTGTTCTGAAATGTACTTATGCGCCACCAGGATAGTACTCAACCTGGATATTAGGATGGAAGTCTGGATCAATGGACCTTTCCAGTTTGAGCTATACCCCGCCCATCTCTAGCTAAGCTCCACCCACAACATGCTCGTGTGGACCGATCTATTGATCCCTGAACTCTCTGACTATCAATTTCCAGAAACCTATACAGATAAGCTGTTGAATATTTTGAAACTAATTTGACTGTCGTGTATGGCAGTAACAGCACCCAGTTAAATTAGTTTTTCAAAATATTCAACAGTGTTGTTTATTAAATAGCAAATACATACAATTCATACGTGTCGAACTATTAAGAGTTTAAGACGGACTGAATCGAGTCATGATTATGACGTCATCCTCCACATCAAGTAGTTGATTATGACGTCATTTGACATCATATGGATGACCTGGAAAGGTTCATTCGGGCTACAGTGTAGGACTCTATAATCAGAATCCTTTTTCTGATTCTGGGGATCTGCTACAAGCCCGTGCTGTGAGATTGCTGACAGTACTGGGCAATGAAGGAAATTCCAATTTCCCTTTCTCCGAGATCTAACAATACTTACCATTATATTACTCTTGATAATGCTAGCTAGTACAAGCTAGCTAACTAGCTGCTCTAGGAATCTAGATTTAGAAAGCTTTACGTGCTTCTGGAACCGAGTACCCGGTTCCCAACAAACGGGTACCCGTCTGCCTGTGAGGCTCATATTGTTTGCATGGCTGC
Source organism: Chaetoderma sp. LZ-2023a (assembly GCA_034401795.1). Classification (NCBI taxonomy): domain Eukaryota; kingdom Metazoa; phylum Mollusca; class Caudofoveata; order Chaetodermatida; family Chaetodermatidae; genus Chaetoderma; species Chaetoderma sp. LZ-2023a. The sequence goes on along the minus strand of CM067366.1, from coordinate 11,922,393 downwards.
CAAACAAGAGAATACCTATGGCTTGCTTCAGTGGGGCTGGGAGGCAGGATCCGTAATATAATGGTAAGTATTGTTAGATCTCGGAGAAATGGAAATTGAAATTTCCTTCATTCTCCGTCGATCAATACTTACCATTATATTACTCTTGATAACACCAAATTTAGACGGCATCCTGGTGGGAAGGGGCAAGACATACATAGCTTATTTTGCCCCTGGAGAAAGATCTTAGACTTAAACTTGCCACACGGAGACATAAAAGGACCGACAAGTTTAGGGACCGAATCACATTCGTATCACCGCTCCCCGCACCCCACACCCACCCACCTCCACCCCTTTTTCTCCTAAGAAAAGGGAGAGAACTCACAAACATGCATCTCGAATATGCGAAGAGGGTTAACTGCTCCTTGCATATATTAGCCTGGGAATGAGCGTAAATATATAAGATGAATTATCATGATATATAAACATAATACCAAAAACTGTCAAACTTGATTTACCTTATGAATATTGGATTTCAGACGTGGACGAAATGTTGAGTGGGTGTCAATTCGGATTTCTCCTTTTTGACTATCCAGCCTAGATCTGAAAGTAACTTCAGAGTCAGAGCAGTATCCACCCCTAACCCGGCTGGCATGTCCGCCTTGATAAGCCAATCGTCCATGTGGGTGTGAACCGCCATGTTCTCTCTTCTGAGAAACGCTGTCACCGCTAGGACCACTCTGGTGAAAACCCTTGGAGCTGTCGACAGGCCGAATGGGAGGAATACAAACTCCCATACATGATTCTGAAATGCGAATCTCAGAAACCTGTGACAACCCCTGTTCATTTGAATGTGGAAATATGCATCTTTCAGATCAATTGACACACACCGCATTCCTTTCCTCAATCCTGCCATTACCGACCTCGGTGTTTCCATCTGAAACCGAGGCGTATGGATAAACCAATGCAATGGCCTGCGATTGAGTACTGGTCTCCACCCCACTGTGCGCTTGGCGACAAGGAACATGTTTGAATAGAAGCCTGGAGTGTTCTGGTTTGCCGTTTTATTGCTCCCTTCAGAAGCAAACCTGACACTTCGTTTTGAATGGCTTCTAACTTGTCTGGCTCCCTTGGTACGGGTGTCCAGACAGGTGCCAAAGACAGATTTTGTGGTGGAAAATCTCACCACTCTGGCATGTACCCCATGTATCCATCCCAAGACAGACTGTCTGACGTCACACCTCGCCAAGCTTCGTCGAAACGCATGAGCATTCCACCCACTATAGATGCATTGACGCCTAATGCGGGTGTCTGGCTCGCGATCCGCTACCCTTCCCCCTCTCTTGACGAGAGAGAACCATTTTGGTCTTGGCTTGACCGGTCTAACTGGCACCACTGTTCCTGTTGCACAGGCGCGGTCCAGGCAGATACGAAGGGAGCTATCATACCCTCAGGTACGATCAGCTCCCTTCTTTCCGCCCTTGGAGGACTTACCCTTGCCCTTCCCCTTACCCTTCCCGCCTCTCGGGCGATCAGAGGCAACAGTGTAGTGAGCAGAAGCCTCCACAACCTTTTTCGCCTTCTTAGCCACAGGTGGCTGTGAAGACCCAGCAATAGTAGACGAAGCTGGTTTGGCTTTCGTCTTGCTCTTGTGCTTCTTCTGCTTCTTGGAAGAAGGTTGTACAGTCAGCAGTTTCACTACATCCCCTAGTGTGTGCGCTTGTCGCATTAGTTCTAGCTGCAGATTAACTGCCAACAGATTCTGCACAATGCTCACCATATCCTCGAAGATGGCCCACGCTTGGCCACCAAAGATGCTAGGGCCGTTCAGGGGGTGTTCCAAGCAAACGCTCCCTGACGGCGATAGCTGGACGCATATGGTCTAGGACCATCTGCCTCCTGGATTTAGTCACACGTGCTTGCACCCTAGCCAAAGCATCCATTGACAGCACCAGGCCATCATTGGCACAGGATACCGCCACAGGTGGCACAGGGTGGCCTGCCCCAGCTTCAGTCCACACAAACTGAAGTAGGCGATAGGAGTGGTTAACAGCACTCATTGCTGCTCTCACTCCCTCATCACATTGGGGCAGGACTTCTTCGTGGTGTACTTGAGACCTGTCCACAAGTGCCGGAGTGGGGCCACCTGCTCCAGCACTCTGAACCCCAAGCACCCAGCGGTCATCCTCAGTGACCGCTGGAACCACACCGTATCTGTCATACCCCCCTCGGGGAATACGGCACCTTGCCCTCACCTCCATGGAGGCCGCAGGGAGCTGGCTCTTGGTTAAGAGTTGCTTGCTATAAATAGCATCCAACAACTCCTTAAACCGTTGATCCAGTCCAATGGACTGGATCCGAGCTGTGGGAAAGACCCCGGTCCTAATCGATGCAACTGTCTAACAGGGTGTACCCTCCTCGGCCATGGCCGAAACCACAGACGGGCCCACCCTGGCTAGCCAAGCCAGAGCCTCAGACCATTCTGTCTCCGAAGAGGACACTCCCGTGAATACATCACCTGTTGACGTATTCATGGTTTTACCAGCAGCGGCCTCCCGGTTAGGAGCCACCGCTGGTAAGCCAGAAACACCAGTCCTGCACGGTTCCACTGCCACCCCATGAAGTTCATCGATCCATGGAGTATGCCCACATGGAACACTGTGCGGACCCGTAGCGGTTATGGAACCGTGGCCATACACGGGCGCCAATGGCACCCCATGTGTGGCCGCTGGACCAGGCGAGATAGGGAAAGGAACTCGACCAACATCTCAACCGGTCACACAGAACACACATTACACATACTATCAACGTCACAGGGTGAAGAACGAAAAGAGACATGGTCTTTGTAGACAACTTTGATAAACTTGTGGCATTCCGAACAAGATGGCGGGGTAGGCTTGGCCTAAAAATAAGCGCAAAACCTAAAATAAGCAAGCGAAACGAAACAGGAATGGAAGGAGATAACTAATTTTCAAATATATTGACCATAGATTAATTGAAACCCTCCAGCACCCCACCCCGCAACGTTACAACAAAGATCGTACTTTCTGACGACAAGAACGAAGCGGACAAATACACCCATATACTGATCCTAACGAATGTATAAAACGGAACCAGGAACCATATCGCATAGCATTCAGTCTTCTCGGATGGGACTTTAAACTGAGGTCCCGTCATACAGTGCCCATCACTGTGTGAACGTGAGCTAGGGTTAGGTAGGCAAGAAATTTCGGCATAGTCAAAGTAAACCGGATGCTGAATGGATCCCTCCTCGGATGGAACCACGCAACATACGGATTACAAAACCAAAACCAAATTGCTAGAATTAGAATCTTTCGGAATTTTCGAGGGGACTATGGAGGGATGTAACCCGGATGACTGATCGAGTTCGTCCTCGGACGGACACAGTCACCATACGGGCTACCTAACCAATCAAAATCAAACAAGTGCGCGCTGGTGCCTGCTCGGATGATGGCCAGAAGACCAAATGGGTCCCAGGACCCGAAAGACCCCACACCCCAACCTCCCCACTCCCCCCAAAGGGGCCGGGAGGTCACCGACCTAAAGCCCCCCCCCCCTTCGGTGCATCAGGTCATAAGACCGTACGCACCTCCCCCGACCCAACACCTACCCCATCCCTTCCCCACCCCCGTTAGGTCCAGGTTAGGCCGTCCCCATTACACACGCCCAAGCATGAGGAGCAACAAAAAAAAGCCATGGAAAAGAACAGCAACATGAGACAAAATCGAGAGACAACGATCAACACACACACACACACACACACACACACACAGAGAGACACAAGCTAATGCACAAACCGACGTCACAAGAATTCACAAGAATTCAACAGAAACCATAAAGGCCAGGCGTGAGTCTAGACCCTAGCATTGGGAACTAGCATATAAACGCCTCAAATATTACAACACACACACACACACACATATCGCATAGCATTCGCGATATATTTAATAATAAATTTCAAATTATACTCTCAAACGAAGGCCAAAATGATACGTGAAGAAAGCAACAAAATGATAAACAAACTGCTGTAGACCACGGTAAAACCGCAGAACACACATCTTAAATCAAGAATTTTTAAACCACCGATCAATGCAAACATATCGTGATTACCACGCAAAACTTGACATAATTCCACAGTTTTCTGGTACAAAAGTACGCAGCACCCAGAACAAGATGCGCGAATAAATGAAATATTTTCTTCACCATAAAAAATCCGAGAACCAACATGGGTGTGACGTCACCCGCTCGGATAATACGGAGAACGACGTCAGCCGATTTTCGTGTTAAGACACCGTACAGCCAACACCTTATTTCATATTACTGCCGATCGCCGTTGGAATTAAAAGGAGGCGATCTATCTGGCATATTTCGTTGTCACCACACGTCCCAGATTCGTGGTGAGAAATTGGAACATGCGACACAGACGAAATTTTAGAGACCTAAGTCTCCATACAGCTAGAGAATAACATGAAAGAATACAACCTGAGATTGAGAAGCTCCTTCCATGGTAAAGCCAATATTCCGTGAAGCGAAAACAGCTAACTTAGACACAGAAATACACTAAGAAATTCTTAAGAGATTCTAAGATTTTCAAAATCCAAAAAAGCATGTACAGGCGCGTGTTGCTATGCAAACAAGAATGAGCCTCACTTGCAGACGGGTACCCGTTTGTTGGTAACCGGGTACCCGGTTCCAGGAGCGGTAACGCTTTCTAAATCTAGATTCCTAGAGAAGCTTGCTAGCTAGCTTGTATTATCAAGAGTAATATATAATGGTAAGTATTGATCGAAGGAGAAACTGCCTATCAGATAGATTAGCAAAATCATTCTCCCGAGAGGTGGTCGAAACGGAGGAAGAGGAGCAGATGAAGGTGCACGAGAAGAAGATAGAGGAAGATTAGGAGCAGGAGAAGGGACAGAGGAAGCGAAGATTGAGGAGGAAGAATATGAGGGAGTAGAGAGAGAGGAGAAGAGGTAAGAGGAAAGGATCGAGTCGGGTTGTGATAATCAGCTAAGTGGCGTATAGGATGACGTCATAATCATTACGTCATAAATTATTCTATTGGCCCATCTTTAACTCTTAATAGTCCGACACAATGTACGAATTGCGTGTCTCTACAATTTAATAAACATGCTGTTGATTATTTTGAAGCTAATTTGAGTGGACGATGTTGCTGCGATAGGCAGCAACAGCGCCAAATCAAATTAGTTCCAAAATATTTAATAGCTTACCTGTATAGTTTTCTGGAGATTGATAGTCAGAGAGTTCAGAGATCGAGCGATTCAAACGCGAGCGAGGTGTGTGTGGAGCTTAGCTAGAGATGGGCGGAGTATAGCTGAAAATGGAAAGATATTTGGGATAGCTGGCCACGAGTCTAACACATCATCGACACCAGGCGCTGGTGCTGGTTGTGTATACGGATTCGGTAGGCGAAGGTGTGAGGTGGTTGGTGACCTTTGTCGGTTGCTGTTCATTGTTCAATGTGAACCTGAACATGGAGTGGCCCTCTGGTTGAAACAGAGAGCACTCTAGATATTTTTCTCTTCACTACCCAATTCAGCTAAAGAATTTTCAAAAGTTTGAGATTATCATTGTATCTAGCTGTATCTAACAAACTAGTGATCCATTTTGGGTCAAATATTCAGACAACGAAGGTCGAAGGAACATACCGTGCAAGAGTAGTCCCCGACTTTGGCCGTGATGCAGACAAAATAACCCGGATCCAGATCGGATCAAATTCTGAATCTATGGACATCTCATAAAATACTGGTCAGATTTGGCTCGAATTGTAACATAACAAAGGGTGTGACAACACACTAAGAATTCTTGACTTTGGGCTTGACCCATAAAAACCCGGAACATCCGAAAACATTTTACGATGAGCGATGGTCTGTAATCTCTGATTGCACTTGCTACAATCCCCCACCCCCTTAATGGTGAGAGGGTATTGTGATCGCGTGCGTGCGCGTGGTGTGTGTGCGTGCGTGCGTGCGTGCGTTTGTACATGGATCGCTCATATCTTTCAAGAAAAGTTAAGTTTTCTCTTAAAACATTTCCTTTTAGATATAAAGGCATCACGTGATTGACTGGCTCGTTTATTGCGCCAGCTAATCCATTAGTGAATTTTCAAAAATAATCTCTTGCTCTACGAATGAACATTTCTCAAGATCCTTGAGCTTGAATGTTAGCGGGTTATTAATCGGTACCTGTGCTGTATAAGCCATGCTCAGAATTTCCTCAAATCCTGCCTTTGTCAGCCAGATTGCGAGTATTCGTTCCTGATTCGCCTTCGTGGCCCAGCCTGACCGATACATCATCCACAGAAAGTTTGTTTTTATCCATGACATTCTCTCAAGGCTAAAGACAGGCCCGCCGAACCTGGTGATGGAAAGACAATATATCAGTGTTACACTGACAGGATATTGGCGAATTTCTTGGCATTTTGCATTTCCAAATGCAAATCTAGCTTTGCATAAAGATCACAATGACCTTGACCTCAAACGACTGAATGTCGGTGCTGCACCTAATGGTTGAGGTAACTATATGACGATGCTTAGTTCCAATAATTTCGCCATTTCTGAAATAAAGGTCAATATGAGCTAAGCAGAACGAAACTGTTAAACTCTGCACTTTATACAATTGTTACAATGAGCTTGGCCTCTGACCTCAATATCATTGTACTTCATCCACTTGAAATGGGTAAACATGTGACCAAGTTAAATTCAAGTAGGGTGAACCAATCCTGAGATACAAGACAATATGTTGAGCTAAATTTCTATACCAATGTCACAGTAATCTTGGGCTTTGACCTCATGACCTCAATATGATTGTGCGGAATGTGGTTGATGTATGCAACCGTGTGTCCTTAGATATAAAACGATATGTTGAAAAAAACAAAAACGTAACCCGAAACAATAGAGCATTATACCAAATGCACGGTGGCCTTGACCTTTGAAGTAAATATCATTGTGCTTCATCCGGTCGATATATGTAATCATGTGTCTAAGTTTAGTCGCAATAGGGTGAAGTCATAGCGGGTTACAAGACGATATGTTGAGTTAAGTCAGAAGCTTAACCATAAAGGATAGTTTTATACAACGGTCCCAGTGACCTTGAACTTTGACCTCATGACCTCTGTATAATTGGCGTCCATCCCACTGATACAAGGAGGCATGTGTCCAAGTTTACTCTCAATTTGGTTAAACCATGTCGAGATATAAGACGATATGTTGATCTAAACCAAAACTTAACCATAAAAATAGTTTTCTACGAAGTTCACAGTGTCATTAAACCCTGAACTCATGACCTCAATATCATTGTGCTCAGTCTCCTTGATATACGGTAGAAGGTGCTCCAGTTTAGTCCCAATAGGGTGAACCAATCTTGGGATATAAAACAACATATTGAGCCCAACCAAAGACTTAACCATAATAAATTGAGTTTTATGCCATGTTTGCAGTGACCTTGAACTCTGACCTCATGATCTCAATATCATTGTGCTACATCATCTTGATATAACGAAGCAGGTGGCCACGTTTAGTCGCAATATGGTGAGCAGATTCTGAGATATAAGACAATATGATGAGCTAAACCAAATACTTAATCGTGAAAGTAGAGTTTTTTACCAAGGTCGCGGTGACCTTGAACTTTGACCTCATGACATCAGTATCAGTGTACGCCATCTACTTGATATAAGGAAGTATGTCTCCAAGTTTAGTCCCATTTGGCTAAAACGATCCTGAGATATAACCTTAACCGGAATTGGACGCTGACAGACAGACAGGCAGGCAGGCAGGCAGGCAGGCAGGCAGGCAGGCAGGCAGGCAGGCAGGCAGGCAGGCAGGCAGGCAGGCAGGCAGACAGACAGGCAGGCAGGCAGGCAGACAGACAGTGTAACGGAACCCATTGATATCATGGCCTTTCCCCTTTATCCATCAATTATATGACTTCATAATCAACTACGTGACGTGTAGGATGACGTCATAATCAATTACGTAATGAATGGCGTAGATAAGTTCGTAATGACCGCATAATTGATGACAGATGAAGTGTTGGTGTACCAATTGTATGTCTTTACCATTTAATCAAAATGTTGTTGAATATTTTGAAACTAATCTGACATTTGCCTAATTTAAGTCAAATTAGTTTCAAATTATTCAACAACTTACCTATATAGCTTTCTGGAAATTGATAGTCAAGATGTTCAGGGCTCGATCGATCCAACACGAGTGAGGTGTGGGTGAAGATTATCTAGGAATGTGCGGGGCATAGCAAAAACTGGACCGGTCCAATCAAGATGCAGTTAAATCATCTATAGCGACCGCTTGCTTTTGTGGTCATAACCTGGTGGTTCTTTGGTGCGACCACCCGCCTTCAGGAACCGCAATCATGTGGCTCTCAAACACAATTGAGCGATCCGATCTGTCGCCCAAGCATCTGACGTCATAATCACATACGTCACATGGCGTAACTCCATCACTAAAATTTACGAATTGTATGTCTTTGATGAATTTACAATTTAATAAACATTGTGAAAATCAGGCTAGAGCTACTGAATATTTTGAAACTAATTTCACTTGGAGTTATTCATATTAGTTTAACAATATTCAACAGCTTACTTGTAGCCTTTAATTACCTTGAAAGTTAGATTCTGAGAATTCAGGTTTCAAAATTTCGAATCTATTCCAACACGCATAAAAAGTGGGCCTTGGCTAGAAATGGCCGGGCCATAAGTAGAACTGCATTCTCCATTTATTATGGAACTTTCCAGTTTTAGCTATGCCCCGCCAATCTCTATCTAACCTTCACTCACACCTCGTCCGTGTTGGGATGGATCGATCTCTGAACTTTCTGACTATCAATTTCCAGAGAACTATACAGAAAATCTGTTAAATATTTTGAAACTAATTTGGCTGGGCGCTGTTGCTGCCATTTAACAGATTGTTTATTAAATCGTAAAGACATACAATTCGTACAACGTGTCTGACTATTAAGAGTTAACGACGGATTACATTGAGTTATTCATGACGTCGTGATTATGACGTCATCTTACACTTCGCGTAATTGATTATGACGTAATATGGCGTCCTATGATGGATGGATAAATATGCAGATTTCACTGTAACACCTATCTATTGCTCAGTAAGCCTAAGTTACTGGCTGAGCGGGGGGGGGGGGGGGGGGGGTGTCAGGTAATCGCAGCCTAAACTCGGCTTACACGGAGATGCGGAAGAGGTTATGGATGACGTAAACTAGTTTAAATGTCTGTTGACGCTGAACCATTTAAAGCATGAAATCACACTTATTGGATAAGATTTGACTCAGATGATGATGATGATGATGATGATGATGATGATGACGACGACGATGATGATGATGATGATGATGATGACGATTCATCATTTCAAAAAATTTAAATACACTCAATTATGGAACATCAGCAACAGCAGCAGTACTAGCAGCACCAGCAGCAGAAGCGGATGTAGCTGTAGCAGCAGCAGTAGTAGTAGTAGTAGTAGTAGTAGTAGTAGTAGTAGTAGTAGTAGTAGTAGTAGTAGTAGTAGTAGTAGTAGTAGTAGTAGCGGCAGCGGTAACGGCAAAGGCAGCGCCAACGGCAGCAGCAGCCGATTGTAATTAATGACAACATCGATTTACTACACTTATCTTAGGTCTGAAGCCGGTCAATAGCAGATTCGAATTTCACATCAATCTGAGTGGAGTTTAGCTAATATAAGCCCAGCTGGTGTGTTAGTGGACAAGAAAACCGAGCTATATTTTCCGAGATATCCAGAGAACCCGATTATCCGGACAACGGCCAAAGTCTCGAAATTCTTTTGTTCCTTCGGCGTGTTAAAATTTAAGCCAAATTGGATCAGTAGTTTTTTCTTAGATACAGCTCCAGACGAACTGGTGGGATGGACACCGGACGGGCCGGCGGGCGGGCCGGTGGGCGGGCCGGCTGACCAACCGACTGACCAACCAACTGACCGACCAACCGACCGACCGACCAAGCAACCTACCAACAGACCAATTCACCGACCAAACGACCGACCGACCGACCAGCAGGCAGGCAGACAGGCAGGCAGGCAGGCAGGCAAGCAGGCAAGCAGGTAGGCAAGCAGGCAGGCAGGCAGAGCACCTTTTGGGTGATGGTAACTACGAATACAGATTAAGACAAATTACCTCTGATTTTCTACTGCAAAATCGGCAATATCTGCTTTGTATGCCTGATAAACAACAACAGTATCAGAATCACATTGTGCCAGTATGTGCCGCCCACTACTCGGCCAATACGCCATTGCCTCCGGATAACGTTCTGTGGTAAGAACTCGGGATGATTCTGATGCTGTGGAACACGCCATTGTCTGTACAAACACAAACAAAGTCGATTAATCAAGTCAAAAGAATAGAATAGACTAATCAATTGGATATTAACTGTAACCCTCATATTTTTTCGAGAGAATTTCAATTTTCTCAGCAAATAATCATTTGGAGACCAAGACGACTATTTCTGAAAATTTACCACTGAATTGACTGGCTCGGTAACCGAGCCAGTCATTTCAGTGGTAATTTTTCAAAAATAGTCTTCTGTTGGTCGGCAAATGGACATTTCTCGAGACTACCGCAGAGGTCGGTTTTGACCCGCTGGAGCTTTAAAGCGTTAAGATAGTCACAACTAGAGGATTTCAAACGAGTTACCGTTTCATATAAAATGTATCACACGAGTTTAGAGCTGTCTACGAGGCTTAGCTAGTTCCAACTGAGATCTTAGTAAAGAAGTGTGATAAATTTGATACGAAATGATCACGAATTTGAGCTTCGGTTTATCGCATAAGCCATTATTTATAACATAACGCTGACTTTGCTCATTTCCGTGCCGTTTATTTTATTATATTTTGTTTAGAAGACTGCTTTACTAGCGCAAGTTCTAAGCAATACGTAACAAAATACAATGACAAATCCAAGATTCAGCCTTGCCGTCTAAAAGTAAAAAGTGAAAAAATATTTTGCTAAATCTGTTTTCGTAATATAATATAGCCTATATCGCGTATTTTGGGAAAATACCTTCCCAAAATGCATTGCGCATACCACTTCTGGCTGGTAACAGGATAGCCAACGCACAAACAGCATTACTTTACTATTGGAATCCAACACAACGCACTTTAAGTAGTTTATATGAAGAACTAATTTCATAATATTTAGTAATAGTATTGAAGTCATACATCATTGGAAAGCTCAGCCAATTTTCTATGCATTTCTGTATTCGTTTTTTTACTTTTGTAAAATTTAATACAGTTCATTGTGATTTTAAAATAGCTCCTATTGTCCACTCGGTTTAATGAATCTAAGTCGAATGGTGTATTTTATATACGCAAATAACCCATTGAATATAAAAAATATAAAAAATAATGCATTGATATTTAGACAATTGAATGCGCTTTGCAATAATGTATGACTTAAATAATACAGTGATTTTAGTTTATCATAGGAACGGTTTAAATTGCGATGTATTTAGCGCAATAGTAACTCAATGCGAACAGTTGTGCTCGGAGCATTGATTTAGGGGAATTCCGGCGTAATGACGTCATTGTGGGAAAGGTGTATTGCAGAACGCTCTGGGACGTTTTCCTTTTAGAACGCAAGGCTGTCTTGATGCTATATCGAACTTTCTACTAAAATGAATCAAACTATTTTACTCTACAAAATAATCTTGCAGCCAGTATTGTGACGTCATCCCTGGTAGACAACAACCAGTTCTTTGACAGATTGTGCACGCGCCACTAGAGCTCCACCAACATTTCGCCTCGTTGGGATCGATCGATCCCTGAAATGCCTGACTATCAATTTCCAGAAAACCATACAGGTAAGCTGTTAAATATTTTGAAACTAATTTGTCAAATTAGTTTCAAAATATTCAACAGCATATTTACTAAATAGTAAGGACATGTAATTCGTGCAACAACTCATAGTACGTCATCAATTAAGCGATAACCGAGCCAGTCATTCTAGTGGTAAATTTTCTAAAATAGTCTTCTCTTGGTCTGCAAATTGACATTTTCTATGAGAAAATTTTAATTTCTTGAAGAAATCGATGGTTAAAGGGTTAAAGTGGGCGATATGAGTGTAGGCCTATATACTGGCCGTGAAGACTGCTTCACTTACCCAAGTTCTAATCGATACGAGACTAATATGACCCTATACTTTCGACAGACGATTTAACCCTTTACGGACGAAATTGTGTCAAGATTATCAAAATATTTCCTTATTTAATGTCCATTTGCAGGCCAAGCGAAGACTATTTTTTGAAAATTTACAACTAGAATGACTGGCTCCAGTTGGAAATTTTCAAAAATAGTCTTAGCTTGGGCTGCAAATGGACCACCGCGGAGGCCGGTTTTGGCCGTCCTCATCCTGAAAGGGTTAATAGGCTTATCACGCGTGTGCAATTTAAACCTAGAGGCTTTCAACGTACAGACATAATAGCAAACGTCATTGTTTATCATACAAATAATCAATAACAACGCAGTAACTATGAGACCGCTCTGACTCCCAACCGGTTCTATGTCAGATACGTGGGTTTTGAACATACTCCGCCCGTTAATCTGTCCAAAAATATCCGTCATAGCTCCGGATGAGAGGCAGAGCAAACGAGATCCGTGTTC